>PVHY01001392.1:84374-161111 GCA_004024945.1 Uropsilus gracilis | reverse complement strand
TGTTCCCCCCCCCCCCAAAGCCCCACAAGGGGGCATGTTGTACTACCATATCAGAAGCAAAAAAAAAAGGTTCTTGCTAACTATAGTTCTGGGAGAATATCCCCTATGCACTTAATGATGAAGACCAGGGCGGGACCTGAAATCCAAATCACTCCAAAGAACACCACCTAATGTTGAAACCTGCACAACTTAGAATGGTCATGTTTCCTGTATCTCTGTCGAAGCCATCACTCTGGAATCAGGTAAAAGTAAAGACAGAGAGGTTTTGCTTGCTTAGGAAGGCAGAAGTGCCCCACATGCTGAGAAGAGCAGAGTGATGTGATGGAGCCGTGGTCACCTGCTGCTGCTGTGAAATCACAAGTCTGCTGGAAAGGAGAACTGACCCCACAGAGGGGCTGCCATGCACAAGAGGTGTTGAAACCCAGTACGAAGAAATCAGGGTGGCCTCAGAGCAGTTACCCCCAGCTCTGGGCAGAGGTGAAATTTTGGAACATGAATACAGAATGCTTCCATCCATTTCCACCTGCCAGATTCTACCTCTAGGTAGGTGTGTGGTTGGTTCCCTTCATCCCTCCCTTTCCTTCCTCCTCTTATTGAGAGGTTGGAACTAAGGAAACTGTTTCCCAGGCTCCTCAGCAGTGGGAGCTCTGCACCAGTCAGGCCGGCCAATCAAATGGACAGCAGACAAGAGGGCTATTGCTACATGTAACAAAGTCGCAGTCACCCTGAACCCAGATGTCATGCTGCGGCCTCTCTGGGTATTAAACAAACAAAAACCCAGAGCTGTGGTGGCAGCTTCTTGAGACTAACTCCACAGTTTCCGGTCCCCAACTTAGGGTGTTGGTCCCTCAGCATCCTGAACATGCCAAAACAATATTTGGTCCTGCAGTAGTGACTTCCAGACAATCTAGCAGCCCAACAGCTGTCCCTTCAAACCCCCCCCCCCCAACAATTCTATATACACCTAATTCCCAGTAAAAGTCCTTCTGTTGAAAATACCTCTTGGCTTCTGTTCGCCCCTGGCTGATGAACCATCCAGGTACTCCAAGCATGCTCGAGGGCCACAGGAACCAGGGTAGTTGTGCTCTGAGAGTGCTGCTACTTAAGGGGATGCCACATACCCATGGTGTCAGGTGGGGACATGAGTCCCTCATGTGCCTTTGGAGGAGGGTCCCAGGTGATCTTACCTGGGAGCTGAATCAGCAGTGGGGGTTCTGGGGGCATGTCTGTGTGGAGGTTGGATGGCAAGAGGGGCAGGACAAGTGGGCCAAAGCCAGTTCTGGGCCTCAGCTATCTAAAGGGTGACTGGTAGTGAGACTCAGGGCAATGGGAGAAGTGAACAGGACAACTGGAAATGTCATGAGGGAGGCCGCAGTACCATCGCTGAAGCTCAGGTGTCAGGCATGAGTGAGGACGGCATGTCTGGAGATGGATGTTCACTGGTGTGGGTTTGTGTTGACTGCAGGCAAGAACAAGGAGGACCAGTTGGACGTGGGCACACTGAGTTTACTAAAAGCTGGCTGTCTCTGTATGATAAGTGAATTACTCAGGCTTTTCACACCACTAGTTTCTGTAGCTATCACCTGTGGCTTCGATTGTGTTAACACAGAAGGCACTTGGGGGTGGGCACAGACCTGTGCACCTGTAATTGTAGACTCCCGGGCCCGAAAAGCATGGGCATGTGCATCTGTAAGTGGGCACACCTAAGTCTAGAAGCAAGGCTAAAAGCAGGGGCAGCAACATCACTACTGCTACTACGATGATGAGTGGTGGCGTAGCTACAGAAGAGGCGAGAGAATGCTAGAGAGAGTCCAAAGAAACAGCATGAAGATTCAAGATTCAGGGGACTGGGCTGGGTAGCTCGGTTGCCTGCCCCACTACCAGCCCTGCTGCCCAGTCTAGCCTGTCCACTTGCCATACAACTGGCCCAGCCGCCTCGCTGGGTTTGCCTGTGTACCTGGTTCCCTGAGAGCATTAAAGCCTGTAACATCCACTGAGGGCTCAGGTACTCTCATCCAATCAATAGAAAGCCTGCCCTGTGTGTGAGCTTACCCTGGTATCCTATCCACTGGGGGAGGACGTGCATTAAGAGATGTAGAACTCGAGTTACTGAGAGCTGTCTGGGCCACACTATGGGCTCTAGTAGGCATGTAAATAATTCACACTTGCAGCAAATTTACTGGGAAAGTTCTAGAATTTTCCCCCTTAACTCTAACCATTTAAGGCAGTGTTCTCAATCGTGCAGGTGCGTAAGCATCACCTGGGGACCTTTTAAAAATGCAAATTCTGACTCAGCAGTCTGGGATGGGTCTGAGAGGCTGCGTTTCTGGCTGTTTTGCAACCATCCCAATCCAGGAAGGTTCATCAGTGGTACTAGTAGCTAAAGAATGTCAGAGCTCTTGGCATAATCTTCATAGAGTTTTTAATAATGAACAGGGGAAGAACAGGCGGCAAAGAAACAGCCAGGCACTTGAGTTTCTCTCCTGAGTTCTAATTCTCCTTTGCATTTCTTGTGCTCAACTTCCCGTGCTCCCTGCCGTTCTTTCCCAGGGTAATGCTGCCCTTTTATCTCCTCCCTCCTAGATCCAGCTGTCCCCACTCACACATGCAGACACCCATTGAACCAGGCATACAATGGGTACAACCATGGGGAGGGTGCAACACCATAGGTGCTGGTCATAGAGGCTAATGACAAAAGGATAAAATACCAGATAATTCATTTACCCTATGCTGGTCCAGGGACCACACTTTGAGTAGCAAAGCTTTAAGCTTTGTAAACATCAGATCTGAATTGCTTACAGATGCATTTCCAGATGACACTCTGCCAAGTGCCTGTCCCTATTTCACAGACTCAAACTATACATCAGCAAGAAGTTAGGGAACTTGCTCTAGGCAGCACAAAGGAGGAACATCCAACTCACACACCAGCCTGCCAGCAATCACCCGCTTACTGCAGCCTCTTCTGCTTCCCCCTCATCACTACCCTGGGACCCTCAAGAAAATAAGATTTAATTTCTCATTTCTGACTTGGAAAAAAGTGTGCCAGGGAAGAGGAGGAGGGGAGGAATAGTAACTGAGAGCAACCGTCACAAGACCAGGTGAAGGCTGTTTTGGAAACACACCCTTGCTGGCTGGCTGACCCAGGCTTGTTGATCCCTTCCTCCTGGGATCTTGGGAGAAAAACAAGCAATTTGCAGGAGCACAGCATGAATGGATGACAAGTTTGTGGAAGGATGCTCCTGTCACTGACTCCTGATGAAGAAGTGAAAATCAAAGTGACAACGGGAGTTAGCCTCTATTCATCCAACTGGTTAGCACCAGCAAGGAAGTGGCAGTAAATGCTGTGCAGATGGGAGAAGTGGGTGCCATCATGTGCTGCTAACAGAAGTGAGAAATGTCATTTATTGGGAAAAAAATCTGGAAATATCTATCAAAAATAAAAATACTATGCCCATCAGTTCAGCATACTTACTTTGGGAATCTGTCTCTGGGAATAAAAGCAGCAGTTTATATGGACACGGGTTCACGTAGACAGAGATGTTGGTGGAAGCTGTTCTTGCACTGCCCACAAGATATGAGGTAGTTTATGGAGGTAGTTAATTTTTATGTTAAAAAAAAAAAAAAACCTGAGACAAAGTAAATGCCCATCAATATAAAAATATAGGCCAAGCTATGTATGGAATGAAAAAGAATGAAATAAGAGGCACACTTGTTGACTTGGAGAGATTTTTCTATGAAGGATGGACAAGCCAGAAAATAGTATGTAATAAATTTGATGAATATGACCCCATTTTAATAAAGCAATTACTTTCATTAAAAGCTTATACATACACATGTATGTCTATGTGTGTATATAAGCATACGATTCCATAAGCATGCTAGATGTTTGAAATAACCAAGTTATTTAGTAACTCAGAGGACAAAGAAACAAAACCCCATTACCCTTCATTACAAACACACACATACACACACATTCCTTTGTGATGAATAATGAAAGACAGAATAAGGGAACGGTCACAATTTAGGAAGCCATTGCTCTCCTCCAGTCCACATTTCCAACTCACAAGACTGCTGAAAGGAAGGACCTACCACTGCCACCTGCCACTGTCAGTAAACTTTTTTCCACTGCCTGCAAAGTGTCAATCTAGAAATGTGATGTTACATATTCTCCTTTCACCAGAATCCATCAATCCTGACTGGCAAGTATGCCCAAACTAAGTTCTGCTTCTCTATAGAAATCACTGATGGGTCTTTGCACCTAGCAGCAGCAGCAGCATCAACATCATCACCACCATCATCACCATCATCATCAACACCACCACCATAACCACATTCATCATTATCACCACCGCCGCCACCACCACCACCACCACCATCATCATTATCATCATCAACAATATCATCATCCAGGGTAGTGAAACTGAGGCCAAAGCATTGACCCCACAAGGAGAGAGAGGTCCATGACCTCCTGATCCTCTTCATCCTTTGGGGTGCCTACTTGAGACCCAATTCTGGTCTGGCTCAGTTCTAGTATGAATAGCTACCCCTAAAGGATAGTCTGGAGGGTTTAATCACAGGCCAGCTGGTATAGAGGGGAATGGCCACCTCATTCTCCTCTCAGGGCTGGTGCAGCAATTCCATAGACCCTCAGTCAAGCTTTCCCATCAAAGAAATGAAAATTTCCAAGAAAAGAAGGTTCATTCTGCTTATGACAACATATTCAATTTCTGAAAACTGTGCTGTTTGGTGAAGTTTTATCATGCTGAATTTCACCCTCTAAAAGCTTTTACTTGCTGGTAGATACCCTATCCCTGGAGTCACAAGGAATAAATGGTTTCCTCTCTCATGTGAAGATAGTGAGAATGCCCCATGGATTTCCCCTTATCTTGACTAAACATCCCCAGTTCCTTCAACTGGTACGGAACATACATCTCGGGAATTTCTGTTGACAGATCAAGCCATCACTCCTCCTTATGAAACACAGGCAGACAGGCAAAGACCCCCAAATCCAAGGAACATGTCCACACCTCTCTCAAGAGAAATTTGAATGAGATATGAAGTGGGATGGACAAAAGGCAGTTCCAAAGGCCCTCCCAACGTCCTAGGCAACCTCCCCTACTGTAGAATATGAAAGAAGCCCACACCTTGTAACTAAAAATGGCTACACACCAGCCCCCACCCAGCTTCAAGTGCATTTTGCTGAGTGTGCCTGGCGGTGAGCACACAGGAAAGGCTGCACAGAGTAAGCCAGACAGGGCAAGAGAGGCATAGAGGGAGAAGTTGTGTGCTGTATCCTCAAGAAGGCAAATGAACACTTTGGCTCCCTTACAGGAGCTGGCTGTGGGCTGCATCAGGGGCACTGGGCATGCCAGCCTTCACTCACTGCCTTGAAGTGGGGGCCCAGGCTCCCGGAGCTCAGAAGCCAGGGCTGCAAAGGGGGAAATGAATCGATTCAGAATTAGAGACTCAGGTCTGGAGTTTTAGAACTCTGAACCTAGGAGGATACTTTCAAGGATAAAGACAGTTGGCCCGTAATGCTTCAGAATTTCCAAGGAAGCTGAGTGCTGTACAAGCAGGTTCTTTGTGACACCAACTATAGTACAAGCATATCAAATCTGAGTATGTTCTTTACTGGTTCTAGCAGTTACACAGACACACCAGGCAGACCATGGAGAGTGGGGCTGGGAGGCAGGTGAGCCCCCCCAGCTCCAGCCCCAGTCCCAGCCCTCCCACCCCCCCTCCAGGAATCCTCATGTTCTCTCTCTGGCCTCTTTCACCCTCTGGTCTCTTTCTCCTGTTTTATAGTGCTCTCGTCTCTCCTCCCCCATGCTTTTTACCTTATCCTGGAGTGACACCACCCTTTCAGCCTCTCTTCCCAGCCCAGGTGTGCCCGCTCACACATGCGCACATCCACCGGGTCAGGAGTACAATCATGGAGAGGGCACAGTACCACCGGTGCCGGTCATAGAGGCTAATGGCAGAAAAAGCCTGACCAACTCATTTACCCTACACTGAGATAGTAAGCTTTGAAGGTGCAGTCCCTCAAAGAGGGAATCTCCAGAGTTCTAGAAGTGCTGTGTTCATAGAGGTTCCTTTGGTCTCAGCAGCAGGCATATCATTTGCCTGCTCATTAGACATCAGTCACATCTTTGAAAACATGGAGGCAGCATCTACATGATGAAACAAGGAGCCATGAAGGGAAATGATGACGATCGCCATGAATTGCTGCCTGAATACAACTTCATTATTCTCGCTGAGACAGCAAGCAAAGGTATCCAGCAAAGGAGCGCAACAGCTGGGAACTAGAAGAAACTGTTGGGACTGGGGGAGAACCCTGAGCCACCGGTCCCAACAACTGAGAAGTAGAAAGCTAGTGAGTGTAGATGCAGTCCGCGCTCAGGCCCTGAGCAGGTTAGGTGCCAGATACTGGGGAGATGGCTCTGAGACATTCCAGAGCCAGCAGCTGGCTGCCCCAGAGGAGCTGCCCAGAACAATGCTAAGTCTCCTGAACACCTCTCTTGTTCCATACAGCACAGAAATCACAAACACTTTTTAACTGCCCTGTGTTTTTCTAGCTGTTTGTTCTCTGCTCAAAGGTCCTAAGATCACAGAAAGGCTTCCAAGAATAATAGCTGGTAAGCCTGCTCTGTGCAGTTGAAAGAACAAGGCCAAGGGGTTTCTGGCTGAAAGAGGGAAGGCAGGCAGAAGGGTCAGGGGCTGGGCCAGCAGGGTGTAGGCTGTGTCCCTGCGATCCCCCTGGGATGGGAAGCTCCCACTGGGAAACTGCAGGATACCTGCTGGATGACTAGGGCCCTGGCTGCATTTCTCCAGGATTGGATTCCAGTCAAGACTCACGTGGCCTCTCATTTCTCTCTGACAATGAAAAGATTCAATGTCTACCACCTTCTGTTCAGCCCATACCAAGGCCCCAAGGAGGGGTGATGGGCCTAGAGGTGCAGGGAAGGTTCGCACCCCTCCCACTCTGACACTGTAGCTGTGCCATCCTGGGGTACTCTCCCTCCAAACACCACAGCTGCGCTGCTGTGCTCAGGTGTCCCCCACACACACACTCCCTAAGTAGGGGAAGGTTACTCTGAGCCCCAGAGAATATGTGGAATCCTGGAGTTCTGGCTGGCCTTCACCAGGTGGGTAAACAGTCTGCGCCCCAGTTTCACATCTGGAAGATGGCGATAACATCAATCACGACTTTATAGATGGCCTCTGAGGATCAGGTAACTATAGAGAGCTTAACCCTGTGCCTGCAGAGGGTGCAGCCCAACGACATTCCTGAAGGTATCATGTATGATACCAGTGGCGGCGAGAGAAGAGTGAGCCTTCTAGGTGCCATCGGTGTCGCTAACATTCCTGTTTCCTTCCGTGTTGTCCTGACATGAGTTGGAGTCCATGAAAAGCGTTCAGTAGTGGCTACAGCAAAAGCTTAACACCTGCTTTCATCCTTCTGATTTCATTCAGGATTTCCTTTCTCGGGGGCTCCGTCACTGAGTATCTACTAGGTCTTGGAGGGGAGGACAAGGCAAAGCTCTGGCCGGCACCAGAGAAGGACAAGGCCCTGGCTGGCACAGTCCCTGACACAGGGCCCCTCCCCTTGCCCACTCCTCCATGGAGTCAGGTCTCAGGGCCCTATTTATCTCCCAAGTCTCTCACCAGCCTTGGGGTGTCAGTAGTGCTCTCTGTTCTGAGTCACAGGCAGGGCTGTACGTGTTGGGGGGGGGTGGCCATAGCCAAAGCCTGGTAGCCCATGATCTATATCCATCCTGCTACTGCCTCCTGGATCCCCTCCCCTGTGGACCGAACACCTGGCAACCACAGCCCCACAGCTCAGCCAACACCCTGCAGGTGGGAACAGCGGAGTAGCTGATAGTCTCACTGAGCCACCGGAGGGGCTGAGAGTCACCCAAGGAGGGTGTCAGCCAGTCCTCCACTCAGGCTGGCTTTGCTGCATCTCCCTGAGCTTTCTGGTCAGAAACTCGGCTAAGCGCAGCACCAGCTTGAAATTCCAAGGGGGGAAGAAAAAAAATTAGAAGAGATGGTGCTCCCTCTGGTGCACAAGGAAGTAACAGCCTTGATCTCTGCATCCAGGATGGCTAAAGAACAGCACCTCCGACCCTCAGCTTGTCCCCACCTCTGCTTTTTCTTCCCTTTGGCCTCACATCCTCCAGGGGATTCACCAAGCGCAGATCCTCTGTGTATTCATTTCTCTACCACAGAGCCTCTTGAAAGCTGGGTTTTATGGCCCAACCAACTTTCCCATCTTCTCTGGCCCTACGCCTCACTGCAAAATCCTCATCACCCATACCAGACTGCTGTCTGCTCCTAAACCATTCACGTTCTCTCTAACCACAGGGGTATGGAGCTCTGAGATATGCTGGTCCTACATGAGAACCCCAGCTGAAATGGCTGAAGGCCTCTAGCTGAGATAGCAGGAAGAACACAGAAGGGGAGTCTGGTGGTCTGTGTTTCATCCCAGTTCTGTCATCAATGGACCCCATGTCCCCCTCCCGAGGCCTCCAAGCCCCCATCTATAAGCTGTGGTTGCAGCACCATCTCTGAGGGCTGTACTAGTACTAAAAGAAAGAGAAGCTCCAGCTTCCAGTGCATCTGTTTGTCACGCCTACTCCAACGTAGACAGGCAAGACAAGGTCTGATCTCCTACTCTTGGTTCCAGGAGAAACTGGGAAAAGCAGTTCACGGTCTAGCCCAAGTACCCCATGTCCACACACCCCATCCTCAGACCGAGCAGGGTCTGCAAGAAGATGCCAAGGGTTAATTCCCAAGGCCCCTGCAGTCATCACATTTGACTCCACAGCTGTAGAAAAGAAGCTGTGAAGAGGTAACAAAGCGCAAATCACCACAAACTAGCAGGGAAGCTGAGAGGAGGAGTTGCCAGCTCTTACGTTTACTTCATGATGACACGTAACGAACTAACTGCCTCCTGATCCCATCAGCATGACAGCCAGGATGGACAGCCTACCCTTGGGTCACTCTTGCCACCAGAGGAGTAGGAATGAGCATCTGGTGTCCCCACAGCACTGCGCCCAGGGCTGTACACAGCCGCCGAGTAAGATGCTGTGTTTGCTGCGGCAGGAGCGAGAGGTGTGAGCGGCTGGAAGTGCGTGGGAGCCAGAAGCCAAGGGAACTGTCTGCTCTGCTCCTAGCCAGCAGGGCAGACTGCTGAGCCCCTTTTGCTAGCGGTCTCATTTCTCTGCACTGGAAACCGAAGGAGCTGGACGAGATAATTTCTGTGACCTTCTATAATGCCACTAAGTGGGAATAAGAATCAGCTCTAATCATCTAGCACTATTCAACTAATATTCAACTAATGTTTATCAACCTCTAATGGGGGTGGGGTCAAGATCCCATATATAGGAAGGGTCTCACCAATCACAGTGACAAGCCTCGTCCCCAGCCTAGTACAAGGTCTCTCCAGACCCTCACTGTCTACAAGCCCACCCGCTCCGAGCTGGCTGATATAATTAGAGTGGAATTAAACTGTCTTGACCATCCCTCCTCTGACTGATGAGGCTTTGGGGAACCTGGGAGCGCATGGAGGTCCTACTGCCTGAGTAATTAACATCTGTAATGTAACAGAGGATAATGTAACAGAGAACCTTCCCTGGAATGTCTCTGGAGCAGATGAGTGAGTACCAAGGGCGGGAAGGCTTGTGTCTGAAGAAGCTCGTCGCCTGAATTATTAATGGAACTCTGAACACTGCTCAAGTTTCCCCTGACAGATGGCTTTGCGAGCTGATAGTTCTGAGGCCAATTAAAAATGATTGTGGATTCTGAGGCAGCACTGCGACCAGTGAGCATCTTCCAATCAGGAAATTCGGCCAGCCATCTCCTTGGACACAGGCATGATTGTCAGAAAGGAGGAAGGGGTGCCGACGCTGCAGGGTCTGCGCCCCACACCCCACGCCCCCACCCAGAGTCCTGATACAGAGAGCCAGTGCGGAGGGCCCTAGGAGGGTCCCTGGCCCAGCAGGCCCAACAAGTCCTGGAGTGTCAGGAAAATAGGTGCCTTGGGAAACAAGGGATCCAGCCCAAAATTGTTTTAAAAGGCTATGTTCAACAAAGCTAAGCCAGATTGTGTATATTGGGATTTTTCAGAGCTGTTAAAGTGTTTCATGAATTTTAAAGACAAAAACTGTGTATGAATACACACACACACACACACACACATATATATGCACCTAAATACGTACAATACATAATCACATAAAATACTGTTTCCCAAGCTAAGTTAATCTTAAAGTCCTTTTCTCCAGGACATATTCTACAACTGGCATCTCACAAATGAAAAGACAGAGGGTCAGAGCGGTCACAGTGAGCCAGAGCCTCAGGCTAAGGTGGTAATGTTTCTGATACTTGGCAGCTGTTTTACAGCAAACACGAATACTTTCTCCAGGAATGGACAAGATAGCCAGGGCCTGAGATGCTTCTGCCAAAATTCTGGGGTAAGAATGCAAAGCTGAGCAGGGCATGGTGGTGCACCTGTAATCCCAGTTACCCAGGAGGCTGAGACTAGGGATCACTGGAGTCCAAGGGTTTGAGACAACCCTGGGCAACATAGCAAGACCCAGTCTCTTAATAAAAAAAAAGAATGCAAAGCCAGAGAGCATCTAGAGGACATGGTTGGCAGTTACAGCATGGAGAGAGTGCTAAAACCTGGCCGGGCAGAGAACAGCACCTTTTCCTTTCCTGACAATAATTTGCTTAACGTTTTTCTGTCTCCCTGTTAGCTTGGGAATATGGAGCAAGGGCCACGTCTGTTTTGTTCATGGTGAACATGCAGTGCTCAGTAAATATTTGCTGACAGACTAATAGACTAATGAGCCTGAGCCTTACTATCTGTTTCCAGGAACCCAGGCACTTTGAAAATGAGTCCTGTTCCAGATGTAGGAGCCCCAACTGTGAGGCTGGCCTGCAGTGCTCAGCTGGGCTGCAAGGTTCCCTGTGCCCACTGTGCCCACCAGCCCTCCAGATAGGAGCTGGCTCCAGAAAGCTGGAGTCAGCGCTGGAACCATTCTCCATGGATAAAAGACATATCTGTATTCCCATCAGTGTTGTGAGTGGGCAGATCAGTCATGGCTGATCACAAGCACAAAGGGTGAAAAGGATTCCGTATGGCATTCTGACTTCTTTCAAGCCAACCCAGGCTCCATTCATTCGTTACACATTTACCCAGTAGTTTATTCACAAGGACAGAGAAAAACAAGTAAAAGGCCCAATCCCTGCCCCAAGCAGCTAATAGCCTAGAAGAGGAAAGTGTGAGTAGACGTGACCATACAAGGAAGGAATGATGTCAGAGATACACAAATCTTTCCCAAAATGGGACAAGGAGACAGATTTTGATGGAAAGCTGCCCTGATCACACATTTCGGGCCTAAAAACAAAGCTTTTACCTTTCACGCCTCCTAAACTTTTAACCAAAGTGATCTCCAAAAGGTAAATGGAGGGAGAAGGCAACAATGAAGGAAGAGCTGGGCTGAGCTGCAGAGGGCTGAGAGGGCCATCGCCCAGCCACACCCAACTCATCGATGGGATGGGGGTGACCTTCAATGAGAACCCAAGCTCAGTCAACCCTCAGACAGTCACAGATTGAAGCATCTTCTCTCCCCATGTGGTGCCACACCACTTCCAAATGCAAATTATCCCAGAACAATGAAGAAGTCACATTGATTTTCAATTGAAGTCTTGCCTGAAATAAGCTAAAGTGTCCTCATTCAGAATCGGGCCAGAAACAGGATCAGACCTGATGTTCCCTGACACTGATCTGGGGCTCTGTGCCCCTCCCCTGTGTGAGGATGAGCCTGGGTACAGAGACAGTAGCCATGCAAACTGGCCACCCACAGCAACAACCCTCACGGTGCACGTGAGGGCAGTTCTGGACAGGAAAGGGGTGCGCTTAGTCCATGAGGGGTTTCCTTCAGTCCCGTCTTAAAAATTTCTTCTCTTCAAAACAGAGGGTGAAAGTGTAGTTGCTCCCTCCCCAGAAGGATGCCTGGAAATAGAAACAGCTTTATGGCGGCCACTGTTCCCTGACGGTCCAACCCAATGGTAAGGGCCCCCAGAGCCACTGCACCTGCACACTGAGCAGGGGACCTGGAGGTAAAGAGTGCCCAGGAACAGGAGTAGCAGCAGCATGTGAGAGGGACCAGGTGGGCAAAGAGCACCCTGAGATTGGTGGGCAAGAAGAGCACAGTAGACACTAGACTAGATAGAGAGAAGGTTCCTTTGTAAAAGAGCGCTTCTGAAGAGGGAGCATCCAAGACTGTCCTCCTGAGATGGGGGCAGTGTCAGATTTACCCTCTTCTGCTTTTTCGTTTCTGTCTGTAAACTGACCGAAGTACTATGGGGTGTAGGCAGGAGGGCGGTTAGAGCAGTCTGAGGTAAGAGCTTTGGAGTAGATAGTGTAATTTTGAGGCAATATGACCCAAAAGGAGAGGAAGCTGACATAAGGGTGCACCACCCAGACTGCTGTGTAGGCCTAGGGGCCCAGTCTAGCCAGGACCTCAGAGAAACGTAACCAGGCCTACAGAGCTGCCTGCAAATAGGCACCAGTTGCCAGGCTGTGGCTGAGGATGGCCTGGGGTGTTCGCACCTACTCCCAATTTCTGGGTTCCACACCAGTGGGTGCCCCAGATGGAGAGATGCCCAAGGGTCCAGCCCCTGCTTTCATGGGAGTGTTCACTACAGATGCAGCTGATATCAGAGGTGGCTGGGGGCAGTTGTTGACTCAGGTACCACAGGCTTCTGCTAAGAAATGGATATATACTTCACCAAGCACATATTTTTCCTTGGCTCCAAAAAACTAAATATGAACTTAGTTTCAACCAAACAATTTTAACCAACAATCTTCCATCAAAGCAATTAAAATACCTTGTTTTTTTGCATTCTCTTTGCACATGTCTTAATCTTAAAAAAAAAAAAATTAACATTTTTTGCCTATACCTTCTTTAGTAGATGCCATCTTGAAATCTTTTCAATTAGATGGGACCTAAAATATAAATAAGTCAAGAAGTGAATTAAGGTTCTGATTCAAGCAGTGTTTTAGCAAATTCCTGGTACCCACTGAGATCACTGAGAAACATACCAGGGAGGACCATAAAGCCACATCCAGGAACCAGCAGATGAAAGATGTCAGCAGTGACAAATGGCCACAACACATACACTATAAGGTTATTTTTAAATTTCTCTTTGTCACAGACCTCCTGTGAGCAAGCTGAGGCAGTTCTCTTCTTTTCTTTTTCTTTCAACAAGTAGTGTTCCACTCCTGATTCACAGGGGGAGGCTGAGTAACCTCCTCACCCTTGTGAAGCCACTCAAAACGCGGCCACACCTGGGCCTCTTCACACAGCAGCGCAGCGGAGGAGCCAGGAATTCATCCAGTTGCCGTTCCTGTGGTCCGGGGCTAGCCACCGATGCCATGACACACCACTTGTGACTTGATGAACACAGGGCCCAGCGGGCATCAGCCAAACACAGAAGTGACCACCTCCTTTGGCCATCGGGCTGATCATTCAATCTGTGAACATTCCCAGAGACCATGTGGCCCGCTTTGTGCCGAGTATGGAGACACAATAAAGAAGATACCACCCTGCTCTCTAGGAAGGAGCTCCTGGATTTGGACTGGGTCTTCCAACCTCACATTCCGCAGTCCTGCAACAGCCTTGGCAGAGACCCGGCAGGACAACTTGACTCCAGGGGGAAGAGGCACGCAGGGACAGAATGTCCACCCTTGAGAAAGAGGAGATGCAGAAAAACAGCCAGGAGGGTTCCTCCTCCTTCCCTCAAGCTGATTCCAACACTGCTGTCCCTGGAGAAAATACACTGCTCAACAACAACCAATGCCACACTGTTCATCGGGCGGTGGGGGAGGGCTCAGCAGCCTGCCTTCTGCCCTGGTCGCCTAGTGGAAAAACACCGTAAATGTGGTGGGAGGTGATTTGATTTTCTTGCCTGGTTGTGATGCAATTATGATGTAAAACACTGAGAAGCCCAAGAAAATCTCCTAGGGAAGCAGGGAAAAGGAGTCTTTTTTCATCTTCATTTGCACCATTCTGTAATGCTAGTGCAGTGGTCAAGCCTGGGTCCATTCGACAGAACATTCTCCTTGTGGACTTCCAGAACGAGGCTAGGAAATTAAACAAAGAGGGCCTGGAAGGTAAAGCTAGGAGCAGTCTGAATGGGTATGAGAATCTAGAGGACTTTGCTCTGAGAAAAGCCTTCGTCCTCACAGCTCCCCAGTAAACATGAATGCTCAGAGATGAGAACTTGAAAGAGAAATCAGCCTCAGAAAGGTGGAAACAACAAAATCAAAACTGGAGCTTTGGGAATCATCCAAAAGTGGACAATGATCAGAGATGGACTTGAAGTAGCTCTGAAATGATGGTATAAATCACTCAGAGAGGTGATGTGTGCATATGTCTAATCTCCCATCACACAGAATGACAGGGTGTCAGAGCTGGAAGGGAACTTCAAGACCAGTAAATCCATCTTCTTGTCATACAGATAGTTAGTGAGCCCCGAGTGCAGATGAGTGAAAGAAGCTGGAGACCCAGAACCTGTGCTGGGGTGAGGGAGGGCAGACTGTACTGGCCACACTGCCGCTGGGGCTAATGCAGGAACTCTCCTGTCGCTTTCAAGCATGTTGTCCAGGTTTCCTTACAAAGCACTGAGAGCTCAGACTCGATGTAGCCTGCTGAGCAGGTAAATGACTAGCCAGCTGTGTGAGCATCCTCATGGACCTCCCAGCTCACACACAGGCACCACCACCCACCAGGATGTGCAAGACAGAACCCTCGGGGGCACCATTGACCCGGCACTCATCACCTCCACACTAGGTATTCATGCTTTCATTCCTCTCCAATCTAATTTCCATCCAGCGGCCAAGTTGACCTTGCTAAATGAAAACCTGAACCAGGCCCCCCTACTCTCCACACAGCAAAGGCTAAATGCTTTTGATTGTTTATGAGGCCTCCACTGCCTACTCCCACCCTCCCCACCTGGTGCCCCGGACTGAAGTGTCACAGTTCCCTGAAACAATCCTGCATCTTGCTTTTGTCCTTTCTTCCTGGCCAACACCAGCTTGTCTTCTAACAAATCACCTCTTCTTGAAACCTTCTGTGATTACCCCTCAATGAGATCAGGGACCTCTCTGCTGTATTCACAGGGCACCCCCACCCCACCATGCTACTGATGCATAAGTTGTTTGCTTGAATATCTCCCCTATTATACTGTAAACTCCTTATACTAGAGATTTTTAGTTCTGTCTCTTCGGGTCTTAAATCACAGGTACACAATATGTTTGCCATAACTGACCTGCTGAATGAATGAATGGATGGATGGATGGATGGATGGATGGATGGATGGATGGATGGATGGATGGATGGATGGATGGATGGATGGATGGATGGATGGATGGATGCATGCATGCATGCATGCATGCATGCATGCATGCATGCACAGACCAATCTACTAAGATTAGTAGAACTGCCTTTTCCTAGTGGGCAACAGAAAAATCCAAATGCAAAGTGAGTCACTTTAATGTTCTTCGAGAATAAATTTTAATTCTCTTGGAGAGTCACTTTAATTCTCTTGGAGAATATGGGCAACTCATAAAAATTAAATAAAAATTTTCATCTTTAAAAAACAACTTTATATAGATCTGTCAGTAGTTAAGCTTCCTCCAATCTGGGAAAATATTATGTGGGAGGAAGATGGTAGGCTACAGGCAGACAGGGACAGCACTTAAAGATGTCACCGTCCATGAAAAAGAGAGTTTATAACATACATCGAAGTCTGCA
Organism: Uropsilus gracilis; assembly: GCA_004024945.1. Classification (NCBI taxonomy): domain Eukaryota; kingdom Metazoa; phylum Chordata; class Mammalia; order Eulipotyphla; family Talpidae; genus Uropsilus; species Uropsilus gracilis. The sequence goes on along the minus strand of PVHY01001392.1, from coordinate 145,284 downwards.
TTTATAATGTAGTGGTACATCTTCTCCTGCCATTAATTTTTTTTGATGACAGCTTTATTGACATATAATGCACATACTATATAATTCACCCACTTAAAGTGTACACTTTAGTGGTTTTTAGTATACTCACAGAGTTGTGCAACTGTCACCACTATCCCTCTTAGAACAGTTTCATCACTTAAAAAAAAAAAAACAAAACCCTTTATCTAACACTCCCAGAACCTCCCCACCCATTGTCCTAACCCTCAAGCAAGTATTTGGGTCTATGCTGGACAGCACACATAAGTGGAAGCATATAATATATGATCTTTTGTGAGTGGTTTCTTTGATTCAGCATAATATATTTAGGTTCATCCATGTCATGGGATGTATCAATACTTTGTTCCTATAAAATATTCCATTTTATGACCATACCACATAATTTTTTCTTTACCACTCACCAGTTGGTGTCTAACAACTATGAGTTGTTTCTACCTTTTAGCTATTATGAATAGTGTTGCTACAACATTCTTGAGCAAGTATTTGGTTGGGCATAGAATTCGCTTGGACATGTACCTGGGGGTGGAATACCAGCGCTATATGGGAACAGTATGTTTAACTGTTTGAGGCACCATCAGACTGCTTTTCAAAGAGACTACACTATTTTATGTTCTCACTGGCCATGAGGAAGGTTCCAATTTCTCCACATTCTTGCCAGCACTTGTTATTGCCTATCTTTATTACAGCCATCCCAGTGGGTATGAAGCAGTATTTCACTGTGGTTTTGATTTGTATTTCCCAGGCGAGTAATGGTGTTAAGCATCTTTCCAAACACTTTCTGGTCATTTGTACATCTCCCCTGCTTTCCTGCCAGCATCAGCAAATATGTGGTGTACTGTGCTCAATTCCAGGATTTCCTGGTGGGTGTCTGAGAAAACTGGGCACAGTTCTCCACACTATGCAAAGGACACACCCACTGGCACCTTTACAGATGACTTTGAAATGACAATGATTCCAACCTGGGGTGGAGGACATATCAGGGAAGGCTATGGAACTAGCTCTGCTTCTACTCAGCTTACAAGACATGTAGGATTTCCACAGCAGGAGCTGGGCAGGGTGGGCACAAATCTGGAGAGAACAGGGCAAACGTCCTCATACCCCTACATGTTCATCAAGCATACAGTTTCAAGGTTAGGAAGAGAGGGGTCAGTTGGTGCCAGATCAGAAGGGACCTTCACGTTAAGTGTGGTTTTGTCCCTAAGTTACAAGGAAGGACGCTACAAGGAGTTACAAGGAAGCCAGGTTCCAAGGGTGGCAGCCCCACCAGTGACTGTGCTGAGGACCAGCACACACAGTACCACAGTCAAGCCTACAGCAACATGTGGGGGGGAGGGGGCAGCTCCCTCTTGTCATGCCATAGCCCTCCTCCCCTGCAGCCTGTCTTTAGAAATGGATCTGTCTGTGGGTTCAGGCCTTCTCCAATTCTGGGGACAGCAGCCTCTCTACTGAAAGTGTCCTAATAGCCTATGATCTGGCCTTCTTGCCACTGAGTCACCACAGCACAAGAACCCGAACCAGCTGGCAAAGATCGTTCCCACCTGCCCTAGCCCCGCTCATTCCCAAACACACACAGGAGGCCCCAGAAAGTTCCTGGAGGCCACTGCTAGCAGGATGCATACTCTGACTCAGTTGTCTGAAGGCAGCAGCTCATCAGCCCCATGCCCGCATTCTCATCATTGCATCACAAGCAAAGGCGGTCTTGGCTCTGCAGCCAGCTGCAGCAGGACAAACAGCTCTGGGCCAGCTGTAATGCAGCTGGTTTGGCAACTGCAGCAAAATGCACACCATCAACAGGGCTAAAAGCCGCTGCAGCAGGAAAATGCATCTCCAGAAAACCGTACTCCACTTGGCCCCATCTCCCCTCCACGGTGGTCATGAGCCAACAACACAGTGGCAGCTCAAAGGGAGACATGAGACCCTTCTATGAAGACTCTTCTCTGGGCTTGAGCTTAGGTAGGACTGGCATGGCTGATCAGTGTGTACCAGCGGCCCAGCCCATCCAGGCTATTTTCACCACAAAGGACACAATGCATAAATTAAATGCATAAATTAAAAGGAACACTAGAACTGCTTGAGGCCTGGCTATTCCATTTTTCAGTTTTGTGATCTTAGACAAATTTTGTAAACTGGGGACACCATCTCTCTTGACTCCCCAAAGGGCCACAGTGAGTAGATGTTGCAATAAAATCTAAGCTACTAGTCAGCATCTGGGACGGCTAATAGGAAGATGCTAGAAGTTGGAAAGTCAGCAAGACTAGGGGAGTAAGGCAGAGCCTCACTCCTAAGGAGCCCCATGGGGCTGAAATAACAGGAACTTGCCATGGGGCCTAGGCTGGAATCTGGTTGTTGTGCCAGGAGGCAAACAACTAGGACCTGCCTGGCACCATTGTGAGGCCATGACTGTGTCCAGGTGTGAAGAGGGTTAGAGATAGCCTATAAAAGGTGGAACCAGCTCCAGGGCCTGTGGAGAGATGCTGAGCACTGACATAAACATGAGTTCTTGAAAGCCAGCTAGTTTCAACTCCCCTCTCCAAGCTTACTCCCCACCCACTTTAAGCAGCCACTGTGCTCCAGGCCTACCGCCCTCTTTCTGGCTCCTGAGCCCAGCCCTACCCTCCCCTGCCTCGAGCTTCACAGACTGGCTGTTCTTTCTGCCAGGAATGGTCTTTCTACAACCTCAGTCTCAGGAAATACCACTGTCTCCCACCCCAACCCCTTCGGAGTGCCCATCTCAATATCTCTAGGGCCACCAATGGCTTCTGATCCCTTTGTGTGCCCACAGCAGAAAGTGTCCACTGGTGCCTCTCGAGTGCAGGCCACAAGTCAAGCAGGACCGTCATTTTCACTTCAGCTTTAAAAGACAGGTATCGAATGAATCCCACAGCTCCTTGGCACCTGCCCTGTGACCACACACTCCAGGGCCAGAGTGTCCACCCCGAGCTCAAGTTCAACACTGGGGCCTCGGGTGTGGGGTGGCATCTCCTAGTGGGCTAATAAGGAGGATAGCAGTGCAACCCAAATGCCAAGCTGCTGTTTGGGGATAAACCTCCCAGTTTGCTCTCAATCCCCTATTTAAGCAGATCCAGGGACACTGGATGCAACTCTTTTTTTTTTTTTTTTTTTAATCAGAGTAATGCAGGGAGATAGAGACTCTCGCAGGGGCTAAGCTGGCCGAGTCCCTCTCAGATTTTGTGGCTGAGCAGCCACAAAGAGGAGCAGCCCTTGGGCCCAGTGGAAATGGGCATTGGCAGGGACAAGGGCAGGGACAAGGGAGTGCCACAGCTTAGCACTGTTCCCACACTGACAGGCTTTCACTGCTTAGGCCTGAGAGTCTGCCTTTCTGTGCCTCTGTTTCCCCACCTATAAAGTGGGAGAGGAAGGGTACTGACCTCAAGGAGTAGGATAGCTAAACATCCAGGCAGTCTGTGCCGTGTTTGGCACAGGGCCTATATCCAAGTTATTAATAATAGTAGTACCATTTCTACTGCTACATGGTGAACAGAAAGGTACAGTTCTGTTCACTTATGAATTTAAACCACAGTCAAGGAAAACAAAGTTCTTGGAGGCGCTAATGACATCAGCCTTGGGGAGCTGGTCTATGAGTCCTTCTTCATATACCAAATAGAGCTGAAGAGCCAAGGTGTGATGGCCCGGTACCATTCTGTTTACAGAGAGGCATGTAGCTGGTGCCCTCCCATTCCGAGGCTCAGAGAAAGAGGATGCTTAGAGGTTAAAATAAAATATTTTTTTCAGAAAGGTATGTAGCACTTTAAGGTTTACACAGCTCTTCAAACAACTGTGAGACACTATATGATTCTCATTTACCACTGAAGAAAGTGAAGCAAGATTTTAATTGGGTTTGCTTAATTCCACACATAAGTCTTTCTAGCAAAATTGTACATTTGGATGGAATAGAATTTTAGTTAACAAGAGAAGATGTAGCTAATTCTGTAAACAAAATCCTCAGGTAATTGAGTTCTAGTTAAACAATCTTATGGCACTTAAGCCAGAAAGATCTGCTTGGGGTAGAGGCATGGACCAAGGCCCAAGAGGCTGATGAGATAGGATGGAGGTGATAAGGACTCCAGTAGATCAAGGAGCATAAAATGGGAAGAAAAAGGCAGCTGAAGCTCCTGCTAGCAAGAAAGGCGCCTGCCAGTGAGAAGCTCTACTGAGGAGTGGAAAATGTGTATTTTCCGAATGACATGAGAGTCATATAAGTCATGTCTGCCGATGGATGGCTGGTCAGTTCTGAAGAGGGAAAGGATGACTGAGGCCTTTCTCCCTAAGTAAGCAAAATATAAATAACTAGAGCATCTAACAGGTGCCCAACAGGTCTGGAAGTATTTTAGGCAGACATGTGATCAAAGATCTGGCCCATAAATGCCAGCATCTACTGGACTTCAAAAGATTGTGTCAGCACCAAGAAAATCTGATTTTCAGCCCACCACCAGTGGCCCCACAGGGCTCAGGCTATTGGCAGAGGTCAGCAGTGGTGGCAGACAGCAATGGTTGCCCTATCACATCACCCCCAAGCACCGGGCCCCACAGTTAACTCCAATGCTGGGCTCCTTCCAGCTGCAGACAGTAGGGAGGCCCTGGTTTTGGTGCTTGGGGCATGCAATGAACTCATCAGGTGCAAACTATGAACTGACTGGTAAATGGGACAACCAGCCATAGGATTGAAATGGGTCCAGGCAGACTGGTTTGTGGAGGACTTTTGAAAACAGTGTGTAAGGCAGGCCAGGTGCCAGGTCAGGACACCAGCTTACGGTCTGTACTTCAGTGTTCTTGGTCTTTCAGAGACTTGCTCAGACTCTTACACTCTCTGAGGTGCACACACAGATAGCTGCACTCCTGCATGCTCTGGACTGCTCTTAAATGCTTTAATGGAAACACAGTGATTCTCTTTAACATTCAAGTACAGGCCAAGTCTCCAAAGGGTGCAGTGATCCAGGCACAAAGTGACTGAGAATTAGGTTGCAAAACCCTTACAGATTTGCTGTTTCTTAATTCAGGAAATTGGGAGAGGGCTTTGGAATCAAGCACCAAGGCAAGGTTCCCGGACCAGGGTCTAGTGCTGAATAGGTGCCCGGGTAACTCCAGGCAAATCTAACCTACTGAAAGCCATCTCTTCTGCACAGTCGGGATATATTAAACTATAGGCCTTCCTACTTTGCTGAATTAGTCTCAGGAGCAACTGTAAACCCAAGTTGGAAAAAGCAGAGCACCAACCAAATAATGGTAGCTCACAGATAATGGTAGCACCTGAGTGGCTGCTAAGGCACTTGCACATCTGTCAGGGGTCAAAATACTTCCAGCTTGCACTGAGAAGAACCAAGTGAGGGTCCAAAGAAGGAAATAACCCATTGTTTGCCTTTGCAACAGCAGTGGCGTAAGATAGCGAGACCTTACTCACAAGAAGACAGCTTCTCTCATACATGAGTGTAGGGTGTGAGGTCTAGAAGGAGGTGGTCAGATCTGAGTGTGGTCACATCATGTGAGGTGGCCCATAAGCTTGGTGTAGTTGCAGGCAGCCCTGGGTACACACTGCACCAGGAGGTGATCTCCTTAGCTGGCTTCTCCAAGCCTGGTAAACAGAAGGGCAACCAGGTTGGAGAAAGGGGAGAGGAAAAGACAAGCAAAGCTGAAGCATCCTAGGGCGTATGTGACAGACAGGAGAAGAAACTGATGCTTCAAAGACCCTTGACACCATATAGTTTTAGGCTGTTTTCAGTTTGTAATTTATAAAACAGGTGGCAACTCACAGGCAATTCCGATCCAGTCAGCTTTTGCACCTTTGCCCTTGGGCTCTTTACATCGCTCTTCTACACCATGAAATAGGAAAACAAACTCATGTTTTTCATCATAAGCAAAAGCAGGCAACTGGCCTGTCACCTCAAAGGCTGTGAAGGGAAAGTGCCAGCAGCAGCTTCATACAAGGCAGGAAGTGGTCTCTTCCTGCCCAGCGTGCACCCTTTCCAAGCCAGGACAGGCTGCTTCTGACTTTGGAGGGCCATCCCACCTCACACTCTGCCATGTCCTCTTCATGTTCTGGAACACTGCCCACTACTGACCAGCTCTGGTCATAGACTGTGTAGGACAAGAAGAAAGGGAGAAGGCAAGGAACTCTCGTGGAGTACCCCATGCCTCATGTGGTGTATATGTGACACTGTTTCTTGCTCTCTACTGAGCACCCCCAAGGATCTATTTCAATGATTCTCACGCAGGAGAAAGACAAACTCCAGCATTCAGATTCACCAGCCAGGATTTTTCAAATGCATCTTCTGCCTGCATTGCACTATGTGAGCCTTATATTTCCCATGTGCCATAGGGGAGTACAGGAATCATTTTATAACCTATATGCTAGATGTTCCCCATTTCACAAAAAAGGACACCGAGGCTTTCAAAGGTCATGCAAAGTTATATGTCTAGTAGCTGGTAGAACCGGAGTCAACTCCAGTCTGACTTCAAAGTTGGAGACTTTTCCAACATTCTAGTCTGTCTCCACGGGCAAAAAGATCTGTGTCTAGTCCGAAGCCTAAAAGATTTGATTTAACCCCTGTGGCCAACATTCCCTCTAGTTCTTCTTGATCCTTCATGTCAATTTTTGCAACCAACAGCCAGTCCTTAACATGTCACAATGTTCTCAGACAAACAGAACCAGACGATGGCAGCAAGAGTGACTTCAGTTGAGGTCTCCAGACCAGATCTGTGAGCCTGGGCACTGTCTTGTTAGTCAGGGGACTTACTTTCAAAGAGCTCATGGTCTCATCAGGGAAGACACACAGCCAATGGAGCATATGTCCCCCATGCCATGACCTGGTTGATCTGAGAGCAGTTAGAGGAGGGAATGGGAGTTACAGGTGGTAAGGAAGCCTTCAGGAAGCTTCACCTGGCTATGAAGGATGAGAAGGAGAAATGGAAGATCAGGGTAGAAGGAGGGCATCCTAGGCATACCAAGGGCACACACATGGGGGAGCACCTGCTCGGGAGACAGCCAGGGGTTTAGTGCAGCAGAAACTAAAGGTATAGGGGAGACAACGGGAGCAGAGGTGAGGTGGAGCAGAGGAAAGGTGGAGCAGAGGAAGAGGCAGACTGCAGAGGTCCCCAAGTAGCAGGCTAGAGAGTCTGGATGTCAGAATCAGTGCAAGGTCTAACACAGTGAGAGCTCAAAAACAGGTTAGGAGAACAGGTCAAATTAATTTGGGGACAGGATGGGGTAGACTGTCCCTCCATTGTAGTCCATAGACCTGGCAGTGGCCCGAGAGACTGGTGTGAAATGAAAATGAGAGCCCAGTGGTGAGGCTGAGTCTTCACGAGGCAGGAACTTGGTGTGAAGGGATGGGAAGGAATAAACCATGGGAGGGAAGCAGGCTATGGGTGTGCAGTGCTATTCTAGGTAGGCTAGGGCCCCGGCTGCTGGGGCCAGCCCTGCTGACTATGTACTCTTAAGGGCAGGGCTTTGTCGTGGAGCCTGGTGTGGAGCAGGCCCTCAACAAATGGCTGTGGAATTCTTAACAGCTCAGCTGGAAAAGTCACCAGTAAGTTGTAATAAGCTCAGATGTGCTGTGATGAAAGGATTTTTACAAAATGTAACTAGGCTGAGATCAGCTGAAGTTAAGATGCAAAGGTCTCCATCATCTTGGGTAAATCAGGGCCCACATGGGTGACATCCCCAGCATGAGAACCAAGCCTCCACTGCCCCCAAGAGCTGAGCTGGTCTGGGCTAGACTAGACTGGGCTGGGCTGGGCTGGGCTGGGCCGGACTGGGCAACATTGGGCAATGGTGTAACGCATTGAGCTGGGTTGAGCTGTGCTGTCTGACTAGGGTGGGTTATGCTGGACTATGCTAGGTTGAGCTGGGTTATACCAGGTTGTTCTGGGCTGAGCTGGGCTGAGTCAGGCTGAGCTAGACAGACAGCTTTCCCCCATAACCCCAGAAACGCACCCCTCCCGCTTCTGGGGACTCTGCACAAGATAGTACAAGCTCACTTGGGAGGCATCAGGTAACATTTCCTGAACCCTTCACCTTCATCTGGGGAGTAGCTTCCTCTCTGCAAGGCATCCTTACACTCTCTGGAGTACACAAAAGCACAGGAGTCATCCTTTTAGTTATAGGCTGGAAGGGTGCAGTCCTGGGGTATCCTGACATGCAACCATTACACACCAAAAGCAGCTCCTGGGAACTTTGGGAACTGGTCAAAACTCAATGGTGAAAACAAAGCATTTATACTTTTGAGAGGCAACTACCTTGGCTCCACTTCTGTGCCTGGATTCCTTCTGCATGGGATCACAGCCAAGTTATGTTAGCATGGCATGATGCGCTCTCAAAATTAGCAAATTAGTCTCCAGGACAAGTTAGCGCCACCAACAGAGAAAGGCAAATTTTCCTATTCAATCCAGGGACAAATTACAGCTCTGAACTGTGCGTTACCAAAAGGTGTTGGCAGTTATGACAAAACGCATTTACAGCGATGGTACTTTTACTCTTCAGGTCCAAGGGCAACACACTCCTCCTTCTAACAGGTAGCAGATGCAGATACACTGACCCTGAATAGGTCTCCCTTCCACAGCTTTCCTCTTCTCGTTAGTCCATGCCCTCCCAGTCCCTCTCTCTCTCTCCTGTGCCACCACCTTGTGCTCAGGGTGGGAGCCACATTCCAGGGTGGCCAGGACAGCCCTGACTTATGCCTGTCCTTGTGTCATTATTCACAGTATCCCCTCACTCACAAGTCTTTGAGTTTAAGCAATAAATTGAAGGTGAAACTAAATGGCTACTGCACATCCTCCCAGGCCTACTTTTCCTGATGTTCATTTTTAATTATTGCAGAAAAGAAATCAATATGGTAAAGCCAATTCAGATTGCACAGATCTTCCTCCCTCCTTCTCACCTTTAAATTTCATGCTCCCCCACCCCCACTGGTCAAGAAGGAATTTATCTTAAGTGGTCAAGATGCTAAAATGCATCCTCTAAAAAGTCATAAACTTGCTGCAGTACCCCACAAAATTTGTTCTACATTTTCTATTAGTCAACTGAAAAGAAAAGGATATCTAATTAGTTATACAGAGAAGAAACCAATTAACTATCTAGGAGAAACACACTATATGCATGACCCTCAGACAGGGGAGAAGAGCCTCCAGATGGGCCCAAGGAGGCCCTGTGCACAGCCTGAGCCACGTCCATCCTCCCCACCAAGTTGGAACAGACAGCAAGCTTTGAAGGCTGGTGGCCCTGAGTTATCCTGCATGCAGGAGTCTCCATAGACCTAGTGCTACAGGGGTGAGCAGAGATAGAGGGAATGGAAAGCAGTGCACAGAGAACTGTGTCTTACTCCCAGGCGTCCCCTTTTCTCCATCTCTCTTGCCTTCTGAATTCCTTCCCCTCCCCTTTCCTTTCTGTCTAGACCTCCAATCTCCCAAAAGCATCTTTAAATGCTCAGAGCCATTTAAAGATGTTCATGTACACATTAGTTTCCAGCTCTGACAAATGCTAAGTCTAGGAGTCTTTTGGTTTTCTTCCAAAATGACTTTTCTAGATGAAAATTATGCTTGGCCTCCTATTGTGCTATTAAGGTAAGTCTGAGGTTACTTAGGAAAATACATGATGGAGTTCTAAAGTGCCAGATAATAATCAAGTATTTCAAGTACTGGGAGAAAGCATTCGAGAATAACAAAGTGTGAACATTAAAACCTGTCAGCAATAGTATCACAGGACCAGCCAAACTAAGTCTCCTGGAAGGCCCAGTTGATTGTAGACTCACTGGTCAGTTTTTGTCTCTATGAACTTTAAACCAGAGATTTCAACGTGGCCGTTCTTGGGTGGAATCTGGTACCAATGTGTTTTGTTTTTTTGGCTAATTGTTTGGCTAATTATCAATATTGTAAAATCAGACATCTTTACAACACAACACATATTTCTTACTTCTCTTAAAGAATTAAAAAAGAGGGGGTTCTAGCAACACTGGGCCCATATTTATGCAACACAAACAAGAATATCAGAAATACCAGGCAAAACCTGAGATGGTTTTTTAATCTATTGCTTTCTTCTCTTTCACAATCTACTTTTTTTTGTGCCCATTCCTCCCCCTATTTTACTCCCTCTCCCTCTCTTGCTCTAAGTTTTCATTCTTTTAAATCTAGAAGAATGTGCATTGCTTCCTGGAGGCATTTTCCTAAACTTAAATAGCTCCAGGTTATCTCCAGGTTTCTGTATCACCAATAGCCTCTACCTGTTATAATAAGTTACAGTCACTGTGACCTCCTCTTCTCTTGAAAGTCTAGTCAGATGGTCTTCAAGTATGATGACCAGGTAAAAGCATGATAAAGTCTGCTAAAGCGCAATAACCTAGGAAATGTAGCCTAGAGGTCTAGAAAAACAACCCATGACTTACTGACTCAGTTTACTGGTATGCAGCCCAGTTTCCCCTTGAACCTCCTCAAGTCTACCAATGGTAACCCACCATGCACTACCAATGGTAACCCACCTGGAATATCAGTATTTGTAAAGTGTATAAAATCCCTTAACTGCAGTTAGGGGTACTCAGCCTTTGGATATGAATCTGCTGAGTCAGTACCAGTACTAATAAACCACCTTCTTGCCATCCCTGGTGTCCTCATTCCCTGGTTGCCCGGTTCAGGAACACTCCTCCTTCCTTGATTGCCAGTGGCCAGGTATGATTCTTGTTCCCTGATTGCCACGGCTGGGTATAGTTCCTATTCCCTGATTGCATGGTTGGGTATGATTCTCATTCTCTGATTGCCACAGCCACGTACGGGTCTTGTTTCCCTGACTGCCTGCTATTCAGTCTCTCATTTGACATTTTATAAAGCCTCTACCCACCTCTATCTAATGTGATATGGCATGAGAAGTGGGGCTTGGTTCCTCTGGCCTGTGCAGGTGGTTGGTGGGTACCTATACTTGCAGCTAATTGTGTGCAATCCAGATATCCCATTTCATCCACAAAATCTCTGGTTCTGGCTAGCCATTTCAGTCTCCTTTGCACCAAAAGGCCCCCAGCACAATGCATTCCTTTTATACAGATGCATAGTGTTTGATCATCTATACAAGACCTTTGACAGCACCTAGAAGTATGAGTAAAGAGGTACTGCAGGGCTGAGATGAGCCTGCTGACATCTTGGTGGGAAGGAACCGACAGACAGGGGTGGCTCTCCTTTGCTCCTGTTATTCTATTTAAATGATACAATTCATCTATATGTCTTTCCCTTGCTTAGACACAATTTTCCAGGCTTCCTGAAAGCTAAATACCAAGGAACTACAGTTACACTGCATTATTATGGACATGAAAATCTTGCTCACTGCTGAGCCACGCAGAATGCCAGATTGCTAGAATTATATTACTTTCTATATAGCTCCAAGTCCATGAATCTTGATAATGTCAACCTAGATAAGGTGGCCCTACCAGTTAGGGAAAGGGTTTCCCTTGCTTATACTCGAGCAGGTACTGGATTTCATTTGATTAAGGAAGGCAGTTTTTCCTTATTGGGACAAAGGGGGATCACATGAAACTAGAAGCAGCAGTCAATTCACTGGTAACTCACTGCACACTGACTGACAGTAATGAGGTCCCATGAGTGTCTGACATCTCATGCCTGAAAGTCCATGAGGACCAGCAGGCCTCATAATGAGTGTGCATTTATAAAGGTAGAGCACAGAGGATGTCCAGGGAAATTATTATTTACTAAGCAATTCTGGTTCCTAAATAAGTTTCCTCTTCTACAAGCAGTGATAGCAAAGTCTCAAGGATAGGGACTCTAAGTAGGCTATGTTTCTGGATCAAAGTGTGCCTATGGGTTTCTTAATGTTGGGGGGGGATTCTTCCACCCCCAAAGAGAAGATCAAAGGTGTTCTCTATGATCAACAGTATGTGGCTCATTTTCAAAAGCCTCCTAATACAGGAGTAGGAGGCAAGGTGCTCATTACAAATTCAGATCCAGCCTAGAAGTTGATATTTCTGTAATAACCAATTCTGTCACTGACCTGGGGGCAGAGGGCCGGGAAACTGGCTCTTCATTTCACTCAGCCCCCTGCAGAAATGCCATCATGCAGCCAAAACGAATGTCTGAGGAACGATGGCGATGGCGAGAACACTGAAACTCACCTCCCATGGAGATGATCGCACTTACCTCAGGCCCTTCCACACAGCCTGTCCCACTGTCCTATTATACACAGGCCACTGTAATTCAACTATGCAATTTTGCTGTTTTTCCCTGGGGCGAGTCTTACAGGTAAGTCTTTTTTGTTGCCTAGACTACAAATGCGATTCTCTCAATGAAATGTTCATTTGGCAAAAGAAACAAGTTATGGTCTTGCTAACAATGGAAGCACTGGCAGGCCCATAATCCTGCACTGTGTCTTAGAGAAGGCACCCAGCCAGCTCACCTCCTGGGACACCTGGGGGGGGTGGTCCATTAACTAGGCTGCAAACTTGTGAAAGACGGAGATTTCATTTCTATCTACTACTCACTTAGGCCCTCAGCAAAAACCTGGGAGAGAATTTCCTAATGGGCACCGAGTTAAATCCCTCCTAAGTGCACTTGTTAGCAAAGCCCACCCCACCTTTCCTTTCATTAAAAAAACAAAACAAACCAGCATGACACACACTTCTTAGAATGCTAAAGGCAAAATTGTTAATCTGGAAAAGTATGAATATTTATATAGTGTGAATATTTATTACCTACTTTGAATGAGGTCAGGAGGCCAGAGTGTGTTTACACACGTGTAAATCAGCAAACTATAGACCCCAGTGTACCCACAGGAGGTGACACTGCTCCCCCTCCAGCAGAAGTGAGCAGAGTCCTCCCCATGTCCTGTGAGGAGTTGCTGGCCTTGACTTAGGGAAATGCACTTGGGTCTCACCATAAGTACCCTTTCCAACCTGCCCTCTTTGGTGTTGTTTCCAAACAAATCTATTTTGTTGTGCCTGTGCTCACTCAAGGCTCAACCATTCTTTTGAGAGATACAATGTGATGGGTTTTGTTTTATGGATTAGTACCAAAAGGTTGGCAAAAGTGGTGCCAACACACCCCCCTGAAGTGCCAGAAGACAAAGAACTGAAACAAGTGTTTTCAGAGAATGGGAGCCCCTCCATGCCCAACTAGATGGCCAGTCTGAGCACTGTTCAACGGCCTCTCTGACTCCCACGCCTTCCAGTGGCATCCAGGTGCTCCCAGGTGAGCATGCAGGGAACGGCTGGCAGAAGGAAACATCACTTCATCGTCACACAATTCTGTGTGGGGCTCTCTGTATACAGCATCTCCTTGTAAGGCCCGTCTTTGTGAGGCGCATCTTCCCAGTGGTGTCATTAGAAAATAACTTCATAATGGACAGTTTGTCTACTCTTTTTATTCCTGTGAGGGCTGCATCACTGCTTCCAGATTATGCAGACTGTACAAAAAGTAAGCCTGGCCTTGTAACTCCCAGGGAGAAAAGGAATACTAGCATCTTACCTATTTTACAAGGTGGCAGGTTTCTTTCTCTTTTACTCATATTTAACGTTAATAGAAACCGACAGGTTCCATCTTGGTTACATTAAAAAAAAAAACAACAAGAACAAGAGTCAAGAAATTCATCCTCAGGTGTCAGAGGGAAGAAGAGAATCTACTACTTTTCATCTTCAAGTCCTAGGCTTACTCATCCTGAAATGATGTGGTGGGGGTAGGGGAGGGTTGTTTGCTCATAAAGCAGTCCAAGTGAGCGATGGATTTGAATTTACATCGGCCATAAAAGCTTCCAGACATGTTTGTTACATTCAAATCCTGACCAAGACAATCCGGAAAGAGTAGAAAGGCTGGTTGATTAGATATTAGTGCCCCATCTGTTTTCCTCCTTCATATAAATTGACTTCAGACTGAAGAACTTGAAGATAAGATGACACTGTGAGTTCATACAACTCTCCTCAGTTCTAAATTCAACAGTGGAAAATAGGGCCTTTTTTTTATTAGATAGTAGAATACACTGTCTAGAGTTTGCTTCAAAATAGTGGTGAAGGGTGGATACAATAGAGATGAAACAGGATTGGCTAAGGGGTAGCAATTACTGAATCTCCATGAATATTGAAGCACCCATAAGTTACTGTATATGCTAGAAGTTTTCTACAGCAAAAAGTTTTTAAGAAATTATATTAAGAGACCAGCAATAATAAAGGAACAAGCTGAGCTAGGCACAGGCATGCTGTTAGATAAACAAAAAGATGCTTAGGGAGTATAAATTAATTCACATACACACACACATAAACATATATAAACACACAAGGCAATAAATACATTTATGGAAAATTGCTGGAAATATAATCCTTACATGTTCTTTAATGACAATGTACAACTTTCATATAATATTTTTTTTAATTCAAGAGTTATGGCAAGAATAAGGAACATAGCAGGTTCTGGTCTCCAGAGACCAGAAACAGAGCTGAAAACATGCATGGACCAAGATACTACAACCAACCTTCTTCACAGCATGAAACAGAAATGGGGTGCCTGCCTCAGGCACTGATCTAGCATCTCCCACTCCTCTATTTCCTTCATCCTCTGTGACAGCTGTACCCTACCTTTCTAGGGGCACGCCAGCCCTCCCTTCAACTACTGCTTTCCACTGGAGTCATGGTAAAATTCACCTCCCTAGCTGTATATTAATTTTCTCCTTATAATACTGTCAGTTTCCATTTTGTAAAAACCTTATATTGCTTAGGGCATATGAAGTATAAAAAGCAGGCTGCAGAGATACTAAATTCCTGATGGTGGTTCTTCAGAAGAGGGCAGGAAGAAGGGAAACAGTACCAACACCCCCACAGCAAGGGGGCCAGGAAATAGTTCTCAGCCTTTTTGTTACAAAGAAGGTATATGTGACATGTGATGGAATTCCTCATAGGCAGGAGTTCAAATGCTGAGAAACCAAAAGTGCTAGACTAATTATGCTAAATTATCAGTAGCTCCAATTTGACATATAAGGACATTAAAACTCAAAGGTTAAGCGACTTGTAGCCACTTATGTAACAGAACTAGTAAGTAGCAACGCCAAGCCACTAGATAAACTTGCTACCACCGAGTGCTGCTTTGTGCTAGATACAGATATATAAATACAGTCTAGTTTAATGCTGCAATCACCTCCACCATACAGGTGGAGGTGCTATAATCTCCATTTCTCAGCTAAAGAAACTGAAGCTCAGAGATGACAAGAGATTTGCCCAGGGTCACACAGCTACAGGGTGGTAAAGTTAGTGTTATTCCATCCTTTCCTTCTCTTTGTTATGTCCTCATTCTCCCTAACTCCCCTGTAAGCCTTCATTAATCCTGGAAATGGGATAAGGCAGCCTGCAGATAAATTTGGACGTATTTTATTTCTGGCTTCTGCAAGGTTAAACTGGCACCACTGTGGTCAATAAAAACCCCACGTGACTTTAAAAGGCAACAGTGGACACTCTTAAAATATTTAACACAAAAGCAAATTCCTGCCTAGTGAAGTGTTATCAGCAGTTGACAGGATAAGCCTGTTGCTTCCACCTCATGGTGAGTCTCGGCTCAGACCAGCACACAGCCAGCCTTGGAGCCAAAAGAGAAAGAACCGGAAGCCTGTGGCCGTCCCCACAAAGCTCCCATTCAGCAGCTCCTCAGGTGGTCAGCTACAGGACAGAGTGACCAGAGGCAAACAAGTAAGGCTGTGATACTAACACCTCAGGACAATCTCTCTCTGTCTCTCTGTCTGTCTCTGTCTCTCTCTCACACACACACACCCCTCTCTCCAGGCTCAGCAGGCTATTGTTCCTATAGCTAAACCACTACCAGGTTTGCCAACCAGGGAGACCTCCTAAATCCTAGGTCACAGCCAGATCTCCTAGCTCCTGCAGAGCAGTGGACCTCTAGTCTGTTGTCCTAGGGAGACCCTGAGGTCTGCTTCCCACCTACTTACTTATTCCCCTCTTCCTTCAACTCCCCAGCCCTTCCACCTCCATCAACAACACCACCATTGCCCTCACTAGCTCCACTTCCATATTCTTTGTTCCTGCTCATTCTGTAGATCTGTAGCACTAGCTTCTGCTAAAACAAGGTGGCCATTTTAAATCTTGGGTAGAGGCAGGCCTGCTGGGTTTAGCAAAAAAAAACAAAACAAAAACAAATCAGAATCAAACCAAGGCAGGACATCCAATTCAATTTAAGATAAACTATAAGAAACAGTTTTGCATTAGTACAACCCCATTCAACATTTGGAACATACTTATACAAAGCAATTATTTGTTGTTTGTCTGGCCTGTACTTAACCCTATGCAGTTAGGGGTAGGATGGAGGAGGGATTCAGAATAAATCATCTGAAAGGAAGCCATAAAAAGGTTCTGGGGACTATGGAAGAGAGCACGGGGCGCTCTTATAGACACCAGAAGTCCTCATACACATTATTTCAATTGAGCTTTCTAGTAATTCTGCGTGTCAGACATATTAATAATATAAAACCACTTGTAGATAAAACCAGAGGAGCAGAGAATCAACGACCTGTGAAGTGTCCCACGGATAATTCATGAAGAGCTGGCCTTTAACCCACAGCCTCTGAAGGCAACCTGAGTGCTATTTCTCCAACACCCAGCAGCTCTGCGAACTTGTACACCTTGATCATTTTACAGGCTTTACAGTAAGAGGTTCTGGTGATTTCTTTTCTTTATGATATATTCATAAGGAAAAAGCTCAAAAGAGCATCCTGGGTCAACACACATCTGACGAACATAGTTGGCTACTTACAGAGACTGTTCTAGAAAGTATTAGACCCTTCTCTCCTCTTGGTCACTAACCCCCAATGAAACAAACACACCACTGAGACATGACCAGCAGTCTGGTTCCTTGATAATGAGGCAGAGAAGCAGTCAGAGCAGGAAGAGCAGTGTCCCACCCAAAATGACCACAGTGGCCCCACTTCAGCTAAGGAAGGTCGTGGGATATTTGATTCAGCAGCAACCAACTATACTAACCCCTTGCACCCTTTTCCAGAAAACACAGTTGGTTTGGTGTGAATTTAAGGGGGAAGAGTTGTTTAAAAAAAAAAAAAAACTATTTATCAAATATTCAGTGGCACTTTCCCATCACCCTCCAAACTGTGGCATACAATAGAGGGGAAACAGTCATAAAAGTGACTTCAAATGCGCCCTTTTGAAGTACAATGGCTCTCAGACAAGTGAATATAATAATAATAGCTGAGGAGATTCAAATTTATTTCAACTTAGTGAATTTCCAGATGAAACTGTGCCTGATTAACTGGCTGAGTTTTTACTTTGTTCTGTATCTAAATCTTCCTTTCTCATGATGGATGCTGTCAGATTCTGCTGGTGATCATTTGCCCCCATCATATTTCACCACTGAGGAGAAACCACCTGATAGTTGGAACCATACTACCAGTTCCTGGAGCTGCTCTCAGGGAGGAGTGATGTGCTGAGGTGGGCAGGCAGGGTTGGGTAGGAGACTCTCCCAAGGACTAAGTCCAAGGATGATGAGTTCATGAAAATGCTCTGTCTGCTCTTGCTTGGGGGCTGTTTCCTCACTTCCCTTGAAACATATCCCTATCCCCCCCCCACCCCTTTCCTCTCCCACCTGCCTCCCCACAAGCATACACACTAGGTACAGGCTCCAAAGTGGCAGATAAATTACACTTGATCTTTGGAGTCAAATGTCAAGCCCCTTTCCTTGAACCGACTGCACTCAGAAACAATCCTGGAGGCCAGGAGGATGCAGGTCAGCCAAAGGTAGTCACTCGCAGACTCCATTACTAGAGGTCTTCAGAAGCAGTTCAGCTGGTGGGGTCGCCAAAAGGGAGGGGAAGGAGAGCAGCGCATAAATGAGATTCCATTTCTGCTGATTCTGAGGGTATAAGCTCTGCAAACTTAGCATTTGGGGGACCTACCAAATGAGACCTCTGTAACAGAGGTCTCATTTTTCTGATTGCACATAATGATAATAAAAAGACTACGAAGGTAGGAAAAACTCAATTATCATTTGGATCTAAGATCTTTCAGAGATCTATTTTGAAAAGGTCGGACAATTACATAGATTGAAGTTTTACTGTCTATAAGATCTTACGCTACAGAAAGAATAAAATCTGACCAAACCACTTAAATTGTGATTGGTTTCTATTCATACAACATGAAAAAATTCTAAACCAAGGCCTGATGGTATCAATGTTCTGACTGATTTAGTAGTTAGCTAGGTTTCAGGAATATGAAAATACTAGTAAGGAAAAGATCTCCCGTGTTCAAGGCAGTGCAGTTCACCATTGCCCAGTCACAGAACCAACCCATATGCCTGTCAAGATAAAGGAACTGTAGCATATAGACTCAATGGAAAGCAACTCAGCTATTTAAAAAGATGACATAATTCCTTTAGGGGCCAAATAGATGCATCTTGAATGAGGTTATCATGCTAAGCAAAAAAAGTCAGAAAGTGAAAGAAAGGTACCTGATGGTTCCACTCATTTGTGGAATATAAATAATAATAACACTAAAAAACCTGACAAAACAACAAGATTCTTGGATTCTGTGAAAAATACACTGGTTACTAGAGAACATGAGGGGAGGGGAGGGGAGATGGGAAGGAAGATGATGTCATTGCCACTGGAGATTCAGTGGAGGTAAGTGAGGCATGTGCACCCTGCACCCATGGAGGTATAAAAGTGCACCCCCCAACTTATATAGTTGTGAAAATGTGGAAAATGAATAAAACTTGAGGGGAAAAGATAATATTAGTTTGTTCTGATTATTCTTTGATTGCTTTTTGTTTGTTTGTTTGTTTTTTGAGACCAGGTCTTTGCTATTTTTGCCTGTGGAACTGCAGGCTCACATTGCCCGGGGTACCACAGACTCAACCAATCCCCAGCCTCAGCTTCCCAGGTAGCTGGGATTACAGGCGTGCGCCACCTTGCCTAGCTATTTTTTGGGACTAGGTCTCGCTGTGTTGCCCCAAGTGGAACACGAACCGCGATCCCTAGTCCCAGCCGCTTCATAGGCTGAAGCTTACAGGCACGAGCCACCGTGCCCGGCTTGGTTTGATTATTCTTGAGACAGCAGCCCCAGTGGTGTGATGAGGGACCTGAAGATAAGCAACTTCAGGATAGCAAAGAGTGGTAAGGGTCATTAGATCCAGGCTCACAAATGCCAGAGTTGGGGAGGAGGCTTGGGTGTCCCTGCTCCTATTCTCATATGGGGAAACCCAGCCCCCACAATATGAGTGGCACTAGCACAGAGAGGCCCCTTCCATTACCTTCCTTTGAAGTACCCCACACATAAGCTCTACTTTATAGGAAAGAGAACAGGGAAGACTAGAACACAAGGAAATTGGTGACTATTCACAGGTGATATAGTGGTGGGAGAACTATGGACATTATAACGATTTAAAATACATATATTATATATACACACACATACACATATATATAAATACATATATACATACATACACACAATAAAGATATAATTAAACAAAAACTAGCAGGTGTAGACCCAGACCTTTCCCCATCACAGAGTAAGAGGACAGAGAAACTGAGAACAGCCCAGAAGGCCCAGGACTCATCAGCTTCAGAGGACTGCAGAAATTTCCTGTTACATGATTTGGGTCGTGCAAGTAGCCACAAGTAAGCTGAGGCTGTTGATCTTTCCTCCCTCCTCAAGAATTGTACTCTTGAGTCACTGGTTGCTTGTGCCCACAGTTCTCCAAAGATAGGGCCTAGCTCCAAGAGTATACAGTTCGTGCCCAGAACTGAGAGCAGCTGGGGCACAGAGAAATCCCAGCTCCAGGCAGCTTTGTTTGGGGAGAGTCAGTGACAGAATTCTAGGGCCATTGGCCTAGATTTTAACAAAATCTGTGGGTGTGCCTGCTTTCTCTTCCCTTTCCTTTTCATTGGAAGAGACAAATTACGCTGGAAAGAGTGCCTCCAACACCAAAACTAAAGTGCTGTGGAACTCCAGAGGCAAGCCCCCCAAGACCCTGCCCCCAATGCTCCACCCCAGTCACCCCAGGAGAGATTGCAGGCAGCTTTTGGGGAACATTTCCTTTGTTTTCCTTATTTTTACCACTGGTGTACACATCCCTGAAGATTATATTTCAATTTTGCCTATCTGCATGTATAACCAACATGGTTCATTTTTGCTTCTCTGTGTACTCATTGGATAAAGATATTTTCTTTACCCATTCTGCAGTCTTTGGACATTCAAGCTGCTTTCAGGTTTTGGCTGCTACAAACAACGGTGCAGTGAATATTCTTGAACATTCTCCAGGTTCTTAGGTGCTAGAATGTCATTAATGTGTTCTACTGGACAACAAAGTACCAGCTTCCACAGAACACTCTCTTCACCTTCATTAGGTGACACCAGTCTGAGCACAAAGGTGAGCTGCTGTCTCTCCTGTCCAGATGCTTATACAGAGGTTGGAGCACTGGTGACTAAGATGCTAGGGAGACCTAGCACATGGCCAGAATGAAAGTGACCTCTTCTATAAGACAAAGTCCAAGATTTAAAAATTCTGAACTTCACCAAAACCAACAACCAAAGCAGCAGAGTTGCACAAGAGAAATGTCACAAACACCCCAGAAAGAATGAGGTATCAGCTACAGTTTTGGAGCAGAGCCCACCCCCCAACACACACACACAGTTAAGCGTAAGCAGTAAGTACAAATGTGTCCTTAACATATCAAGTCCCAAAAGTCTGCACAAAAAAAATTTCAGTCTGCCAGGTGACACGAGAGAGGGGGGATTAAGGGCCAGGAGGGGTCCTGGAGGTGCCCCCTAAATGCAGCCACATACCTGTACACTGGTTGCATTTCTCTCGCTATGCCAATGATGGCACCTGGCAGGAAGTTGTCAAACTCCTCAAACAATTCCCGGATGTTGGTCTTGTACTTTAGGTCTAGGTCCAGTTGAATTATCCGCGCAATCTCTAGAGGAAAGAAAAACACAGCAATAAGACACAGACACGCATCCTGGGAGTCTCAGTCATTGGTGGAAATGAAGTGGAGGTTGCAGAAATGGGCCCTGGACGATTCTGTCGCTGAGTAATGCAGTGTGGGAGACAAGGCCCTTCCTTGGGCAGCAACCCCTGCGGGAACGGAGCCTGCCAAACATTTTCCCTGCTCTTTCAGTGTGACCGTCAACAGCTCAACACCTTGTTCTCAGAAGTAAATGACTGGGCAATACACTACATGGACACCCTACTGAAAAGCATGTGGGTAAAAGTGACACACAGAAAGAGGGGGGACAGGTGTTACTGACTTTGGTGCTTCCAGTACAGACCTTGACAAAGGGCAATTCAGGATACTAACCCAGAGAGAAGCATCGGAAAGATCTCAGACATTGTGGATGTTAGTCCACTGTCGGAAAGACAAACTGAGTGAGGATGATGAGACAAACTGAGTCTGACAATCACCTGACACTTGAGAGCTATTTGTTTCTGTTGCCTTCAGTGACTCCACTGTGGGAAGGCAGAAAGGAGGTACTGGCCACATTCCTTCCCTGGCCCTTTACCCAACCGTGTGGCTGAGCACTCTGCTGCAGGTTGCTGACACCAGGAAGGAGGGGACAGCACCCCGCTGACTGGGGACCTCACCACTGAGGAGAGACACACAATTGACTGAAACAGAGAAGGAGGACCTAGTGCGGACATGAAATGGAAGAGGTCCTGCTGCTCCTCAGGGGGGGCGATGAAGAAGGACCAGGCCTGACCTGGGAGTGAGAACATGTGGCTGTGGGTTTCAACTGAAGAAAATGGATGCCTTTGGCTTGTCAATTTGCCTTTGTGATGCAGAAACAAAACACTAGTTGACAATATACAATCTGAAAAAAATCAGAAGTGAAAATCCAGCTGCCAGAGGGCACCTGCTGTGGGCCATTTGCAAACTAGAGACTGACTTACTACAATGACCTGAGATGGCAGTGGCTGCTGGCTTCCCTAAATCAGAGATAGTGACCACCTGCCTACACTCCCCATTTCCTTACTTATTCTTAGGCTTTAAAATGTTATTTGTCTCTCAAGTTTGTGTTTATCTTCTTTAAAGTTCAACAAACCCTGCCCTGTGTCCCTATAAATGCCCCTTCCTTTTGTTAATAAGGTTGCCTCATGGTCCATATCTCCATTTGGCCCCTGGCTGTGGCTGGGTAAATCTCTTCTCATAAATTCATTTCTCGTACCTTGCGTCTGGTGGCCAATAGACACCCAAGTTGGATTCTCCTGACCTTGTGGAAATGGAGTCCAGGAATATAGCTGCCCATACCACAGTGGATGCAGTTGCCTATCTGGCTTCACACTGCCCACCACCCCTCATATGATGAGAAAACTGCTGCTCTCCCTCTAGATATGAAAATGGAAAACTGAAGGCCTGAGAGTCTGGCTGTTAGTAGGATGTCCATGTAGCAAAGCTCTCATGATAACCTGGCTGTCTCCAAGAAAGTGGCCCTAAAGCAAGTGTAGAAGATAGAGACCAGCCGCAGGACAGAGCCCTGGGCACCTGCTACTCTGAGAGGTGTCCTGGGGAACAGAAGGTCACCACCAGGTGACCCCAGGGAAAGATACTGTCACAGGAGAGAACACAGAAGAGTTGCAGTATCAAGAAGCTATGACAGGGCTGTCTCAAGCACAAAACCCTCTCCAGACACTTATCCTCTTTTTTCAGAGGACCCCCTGTGCCCTAATTTCCAAGTCAAATTTGCAGGCAGCTCCTGAAAGGCAGAGCAGAGTCTTAATGGAGGGAGAGGAAATGATATCATCTCAGGTTCTGCTGACTAGGGGAACAGGAACATCTGGAAATAGGGAACCCCAAGAATATATAAGGGTCATTTTGTGGTATTGTCAGGGCTATAGAAGAAGGGAACTCTCATCCTCATGGCCCACAGAATACTTCCAATCATGTCAACAATGGCCACAAGGAAACACCCTCTCTCTGAGAGGTTACCAAGTGTCCAGCATTGCTCAGGCAATTATTTATCTCATAACTACCCAACAGGTTGAGTGGAGTTATTCCCATGTTTGGACAAAGAAATAGAGGCTTAGGAAGGTTAAAAACAATACCCCAAGAACACCCAACAAGTACTTATTGGGAGCTAGGATTCAAGTCTTAGTCCCTGGATTTGAAGATCTTACATGTTCCTTCTAGTAGCTACTGATTCCCTATCTGATCCTAGAGGAGCTCCAGACAGGTAAATTTTGGCTCCATGGGTACCTACACAGGGCATCTAGAAGCAGGAAGAAGTGTCAAAGACCTTGACAGACACAAAGCTTTCTGGAACAGAGCAATAAGCAGGCCAAATAAGACTTTTATTTTTGTCTTTTCTTTCTTTCTTTCTTTCTTTTTTTTTTAAGAAACATTGGTTTACAACACTGTGTTTGAAAGGATCTGCTCCCTCAGGCATTGTTGCTACACCATACCTAGCCCCATAGCCTACTGTGTCCCCTCTCTACTCTGATCTCCCCCTTTTCCATTCTGGTTAACCTTAATTCTATAATCGGCTTTCTAGAACTCATTATTGGCTTCACTTTTCCTTGACTTTGCTTTGTCTCTATATATTCAACATGAATATATGAAAATGGTAATTTCACTATAACTGATAGTACATAGGTCATTCATTCATTCATTCATTCATTCAGTCAGTCAGTCAGTCAGCCAGTCAGTAATTCTGCCTGAAAGCCTACCACATGCTCTCTCTCTCTGCTTTCAGGCTTGTCTAAATCTCACTTACTCTGCACTGAGCAGGCTGAATGCTCCCCTTCCTGGCCTGACTGGACATCCTTGGTCAGAAGTGGTGGCTACCCACCCCAGGTCACAGCTCCACATGAGCCTATTCACAGCCCTTACCAGAGAGTGCACTCCCTCAGGTAGAGGATGTGCTGGGAGGACCGGGCCCTTTGACATCAGATATCTTTGAAGAGATCATTCATTTTGGCAAAGCCCTGGTCTTGTCTTTAAAAAACCTTCACTAAACCCGACCACTTGCCCTGCCTTTCGGAGACTAGCTAGGGGTAAAGCTGGAAGAATACGAGCAGTCCTTAAGACAAAGGGGGGTGTTTGAGAGACTCCTAATATCTTTGACAACTCTTTATTTACAAAGCATCCTTCAAGGATTTGCTAAAACAAAACAAAACCAAAAAATAAAGCTAAAGCTTCCTTCAAGAGGGGCTCCACCAAATGGGGCTGATGAGGAAATAAAGGGGCAGCGGCACCTCACAGTGACCTCTTTCCATGGATGTAAAAGGACTGACCCAGCAGTCACCTTTCAGGCTGAAGCAGGACACACCCTCTTGTCAGGGAGGCCAGCAGTCCCTCGCACAGCCTGCACTGTCACGCAGGCATCTGTCCAGGCAGCTCTTACTTTATGTAATTATGCAATAAGATGCCCAGTTGTAAATGTCACTGCTGAAAATAGGAAGATGCTTACTAGGAAAGCTGGAATTCATTAGGATGGTTTTGTTAAGGGTCCTGGTCCTTGGTGTAGTCATCTCTCGGCGGGAGCTACATCTGGGAGGACTATATGTGATGCTGAAAGGCTGTTGTGAGGATAACACGAGACTGACCTGTAGAAGGACAGACAAAGAGAGCCAGGACAGAATGCTAGCAAGAGGACATAACAATGACAGCAGTAGGCCCACCGAAACCAGAGGAGCAAATGAATATGATAACTGTCTTGCAAGCAAGGAAGATGGGATATATTAAGCACCAGGAAGAATGTCTGAGAAAGGGAGGAGTAGACATCTCCAAAAATCAAAAGAAAAGCTAGCATTCAAGACTGGTGATGTCTACTATGTCAGAGAATATAGCAGAAAGATAGAGAACAGAATAACCTAGTATAAAAGTGCTGAAGAGAGCCTGGTAATAACTGAAGACAATCTTACTCATTTTATAGGTGGGAAACTGAGGACCAAAGAAGAAAGGGGATTTCCCAGGGTTTATAGAGTCAAGCTAAGTGTCAAAGCTTATTCCAGATTAGGTCTTCTGACTCCTCCTGGAAAAAAAAGATGCTACTGTTCTTGTTCCTCTTCCCACCACCAACCACTAACATGGCCTACAAACTTTAGAGAGCAGAAAGCATTGTTTGATGGCCCAAAGGGTTGTGTGCAAGATTTGGTAGATTCCCCAACATAATTAATTCTTAGAGTACCTGTATATCACCTCATGGACTGAAGATTAATAAGCAGCAGCCAAGGAAATGGGATCAGAGACCTCCATCCTCCATGCCCTGATAGCAAGCTTATAGGAATGGGAAAATTGCTCTCCATAGTTTCATCATGGAGAGATGCTTAAAAAACAAGCAAAATGAATCTATATGTTCCTCTCAAATTGAGAGACAACTCAAAGGGAGGCAGGAATCTGCCTGTTAACACACAGCAGCCAAGATGCTAGCATAGAGCATGCAGACACATGCTTGGCAACCAGAATGAGCCACAGTGACCACAGAAGAACCTTGTCCACTACCTGCCCCGCCGTCCCCGGGTCTACTTTAAACCTGTTCATGTCTGAAAACATGTTTGCTGCACATCCAACTAGTTGGATGGGATGCCTTCCAAATGGCCCCTCACACAGTTCTTCCCTTGTATGTGTTTAAGCACTTAAGTTTCATTGTGTGGCCGTGTCCTTTTCTCGGGCAGCTTGCTCATGTGTCAGGAAAATCCCCATGTGGGCAACTGGTGTCTGAGAGACACACTTGTGTTGGGTACCTGGCTCAGAGGGGCGGCTGCCTGGGGCTAGCTGACCCCATCTCCAGGTAGATGACAGATCTAAGAAAGCTTCCGGCACCCCCCCACCTCACATGTCGGCAGCCGGAGCTCAAAACGCTGGCTTTCATGAGGGCTGACATTTGCCGAGAAATCCAAAGGCTGACCTGAGCTCTTTCAGGAAGTGGAAAAAGTGCTGCCTCTATGGTCCTGGTTGAAGCCCTCAGCCACCGGACTGACACATTTGACACCAAGATGGGAGACGCTGAAGCATGTCAACCCTAAGTGAAAAAAAATGTTACGTACCTAGGCAGGCTTTTGGTCTAAAACACATTTCCACTTGAACTTCAATTCTAGAGGGCAGAAAATATTGTGGTACACTCTTCATGAGGATCACATCTGATCACCTCATCCTCTCATGCTCTTTCCAGGCTAATAAAAGGGTGCTACCTGGCTCTAAAAAGCTGGGAAAGACAAGATCAAAAGTGCTGGCCGAAGATGCAACTTTTGAGGTATTGGACACCCATTACCATCGTCACCACCTGGGGTGCTGAACAGTCAGGTGATGAACCAGGCGATGGTGCTCAGGATCAGGACACTTCCCCCTGCTGCAGGGTCTGAGGTCTCAAGCAGCCTGGCTGGGCAGCTGGTGATTCCTCTGCACACGAACACAACAGCAGGCAAGAGCTGCCACCTGAGAACCAGCTGGGAGGTTCCCAAGTCAACATTCCCCAGAGGAAATAGACGTGGGCAACTCATCATCAGCCTCCAATTAAACCAGCCTCAAGGCATGTCATCTGAGCCTGGATGGAATTATAACCCAGAGTGAGTAATTAATGATACCCGAAAACAAACAAAAGGGAAAAAAATCCTCTCTCACTCTGGGCTCCCTTTTATCTCCAGAAACAATTCCTGGTAGACACATCTTAACACACACAAAGCAACACACAATCAAACAGAGTGGGAAATTATGAAAAGTACGAGGTGCTGATTTAGGCAAGCACTAGGCTGCCGTCCCAGGAACACACCGGACTCCGAGAGGGTGGATGAGCCACGGGAAAGCACCACTCCCCTCCTGCCTTTCTGTTTCGTAAGAGCTTCCCAAAGATCAATGTTTATAATGTGGCAGAGGGCTTTCACCTCAGAACGTTGGCCCAAGCTTTCCACAAATAGGCAGAGGGCTCAGGGGAGAAAGGGAAATTACGACAACCCCAAGCTATGCAAGGCTGAGGACCTGGAAGCAGCTGCTTGGAAAAGAAGCTTGATATCCCATTGTCCACTTGGAAATATTGCAGCAATTTGCCACCTGCTTTGTCATCCTCTGGCACTTTTAAATTGCTGTTTGGCAGCACCTCTGACCTGCAGGAGCTAAAGGGCAATAGACAGGGGTGGTGACTTCCTCTGATGGTAGAGGCTCAGTACCCAGGAGAAGCTGTTTTGAGGCCCTTGGGATAGGCACGGTTCAGACCTGTGCATGCCCGCCACATATGCCACACGAACAGGCTCCTCCCACAGGAGAGTCCTGAGCTGTGACAGAGGGCCTGCCACAGCAGTGCACAGACCCAAGGTGTGTCCTTGGGGGAGGCCCATGGTCAGAATTGGCTAGAGTTACTCTCACACCCAATCGGCAATTTTGTGGCTTTCCAGCCAGACTTTTCCTTTCTCCACTGCCTCTGCTATGTGAGGCCCAGCTGTGCAACAGCTGCTTAAGCAGGGAGGACAAGGCCAAGGTTTCAAGGCCTTGGGCACAGGTTCCTGGGGCTCCTCCAGCCTGGGCAGCCAAATGTTCTCTCCCTAACATAGGGAGAGCATGTCTGTGTGCCAGGCTCAGGCTTCGGCTACATATTCACTAGCTCAGCTCATGAATCCCCTCTGTGCCCCTGCCCAGAGTGGTGGGTATTACTAGCACCCACCATTCTCAAACGGAGAACTCAAGGCTCAGGCTTTTTTGGCAACTTTCCAAGACAACCGAGCAATAAAGCATTAGAGTCATCACAGATTTCCCTTACCCAAGAGTTTGCTGCTCCATCATGTACAATTCTAAATTACACAATGCTAAAGTTGAAGTAAAAAAACACTATCTTTAGTTCCTTTAAAAAGTGTACTATTTTCAAAACAAGAAATGCTACCACATCCAGGGTAAAAATAGCAGGCAGCCCCAGATCATCTGGGTAGAGAAACTAGACCACCTGTGGACAGATAATTGATCCCCACCTCCCACCACCACCAAACTCAAAATCTTCACCCCAAGGAATTTGGGCACTATCAAGTTTCCTTTTTTATTAAGCAGAGATCAATGGGGAAATTTATAGGAAAAAAAGGGGCTTAATGCCATAAAAGTTGAACGTTTTTAATGACAATAACCAAGGTACATAAATATATTATGCTCATTTATTCACCCAAGAACTGAGATTAGTGTCACTACTTCTGTTAGACAAATGAGGAAGTCAAGTTAAGCTTGGTAATTAAGAATACACAGCTGGTAAGAGGCAGAAATGGAGTTTCACACTCAGATGTGTAAGGTCTTGAAGCTCCACATTTGCTATGCACCGCCATGCTTCCCTGCCTTCTGGCCACAGGCTGGGGCATGAACGGGCGTTCAGTTATTCAGGCGCCCAGCCAGGAGGACCCCACTTCTTACCATGCTAATCTGTGTTTTCCACATTAGTAGTCTGCCCTCCATCTCCACGGGAGGAGGGGAGGAGAAAGGAAATGAAGTTCACAAGGATGATTTACACAACCTGTTAGCTGTGCTGGTAAAAGGTTTTGGGGCCAAGAGGTCAGTATTAACAACCAGTCAGTTTTGTGTGTCAGCTATACAACGAATTCATTCTTCTAAGCTGACTCACCCCTCTCAAAACTAAGCATGGAGAAATGAGTGTCAGCTGTGACTCAGCCATGCCATGTTTTATAATCTTCAGCTCCTGTTCGGTGGACAACACAAATTATTATGGAAAGATATGGTTTTTGCTTCAATAACAGCACAGACTACCCTCCCTCACCTTCAGCACCTTCTGGGACGGAGTATAAATCATGCCCTTCAGGATCGGGCAGAATTTATTTAGAACTTAGCTGAAAAAGTGTAGGGACATATATAATAAAACAACAAACACCTGGTCTCAATTTCCCTCTCTTGTAGTGCCAATATAAAGCAGAGCTCACATACTTCTTTATGAAGTTCAACGTGCAGGGGAAATTGAGCTTTAGATTTTATAACACAGAAAAGGTGCCTGGGTCCCAAGCCTGCAGCTCTTTAGTGTCTGCCACCCACAAACTCTGTTGTCTCATAAGCTTTCCTTCCTTTCTGGGGCAGGACCACATTCTGAACTCGCTAACCAACATGGAGTTTGCACTACTCCCCAGCAGGGAACACACAGACCCGTGGTGTGGCACTGAAGCAAGTAGTCCTCTTGGGCAGCATTAACAGGTGCTCTCTGGAAACTGCCCTCCAGCTGCCATTGGTCTGTCCAAAGGGTCACAGCTCAACTTTCCAAGTCCTTCATTTTGAGGGTGGAGCACCTCTTTCTAATCTCATCTACCCCCTTTGAACCTTCTAACCACTCCCTCCCTATTTGCTGTCATTTGCATCCACGCCACACCTAAGGAATATGACGCAAAGTCAGGGGAACTAACGGGTTTTGTCCCACTGCTGGAAGCATCTCATCCCCACACTCTGCTCCTGGGCCTGGTCAGCCTGTAAGGGCCTGTCCACTGTGGTCAGTGGTTCTTCAGTTTGTACAGGTGACAGTGACAGTAACAGCATATCACAACAATCAATTCTTTAGCACCTTTAAATGTAATCCTTTCAATATCCCCAGGTACAGGAGGTAGGAGCATCTGTGTGGTTGGATCTGACCACAGAAGGCCAAAAGTAACAATGGCTGGAACACCCCTAAGACCATAGGTCAGCCATCAAGGCATAGTCTGACTATGGGTCTCCTCTAGCCTCCCACCAGCTGTGTCCAGCAGAAAAACCTGCAGCAAGATAGGGATGTGCACTACTGAGATGCTCACATGAGAGCTCCCTCGGGTTCAGGCCAGAGATGCCTACCTCCCCCAGGAAAGCAGTCTATGCTTGAGAACATGCTGTGTTTCCTTGGAATCGATGGCAGCTGAGGAGATAGAGACCCCACATCATGGCACCTTCCAAGGGAAAAATCCAGTTTCTCTACTTTATGAACCCAAAAATTCTCACTGGGATTTATATATGCAGAATGACTTGTTCCCTCACCATTTGAAACAAGGGAAAAATAGTTTTAATATTTTCAGCAACCACAACTGTTACCCCAGAAGAGTCTACTGACTGACTTGCCAATGGTCAAATGGCTCCTCAGGTTTCCTGTCTCAGAGCCGGGGGGGGGGGGGGGGGGGGGGGGGGGGGAGGATGGGGAGGCATCTTGCCAAAATGTCAGGCCATTTTATTGAATTTTACACTCCCTTAAAAAAGATGAATTACTGACCATCATCTGTAAAATGATAAAGTTACCACATGCTATGCATTAATCTAGATACTCTTACATATTTTTCTGGTTTAATCCTTTCAAGTGGGATTTATTCTCTCCAGTTTTCTCCCACCCAAGAGGAGTTCTATTTCACGGTTTTTATGCTTGTTTACCAAGGTGAAGCAGAGCCCTCCTGTCAAGAATGTGGAAAAGTCGCAGGACTTCCCGGAAGCCAGCAACCCAGGGTCCAACTTTCACTTGAAACACAGACCCGCTTCCCATTGTGTGGGTGACCCCTGTAAACCTTCTTGGAATTCGCTCCCTCTTAACTCCGCAGCCCAAAAGATTCTGTCCACCACACTGTGCTTACGTACTAGTTGTTAGAGTTGAATTTTTATTTGTTTAATAAATGTAGTTTCTACCTTACTTTAATTAAAGAAAATACACATAATTTTGATTTTTAAAGACATAAAATACAACTGGTAAACTGACATAACTGCAGATGAAAAAAAAAATTACCCTTAAATATGAGTGCACTTCCAAAGATATTGGCCTGTTCTTCACGTCAGGCTAACTATCAAAACCAGGGAATTAACATTAATATATCACATTTAAATGTGCCCCATCAAAATGTGTCAATTGTCAAAAGCCAGTTTCCAGCTCTAGGGTGGCATACAGCTATCATGTGAAACACTTGCTCAGTTCTGGCTCATCTTCTGTCTACCTGGGACAACTTGGGGCGCACAGGTCAGTCTCTCAGTAAAATGTCCCTCAGTTTAGGTGCGCCCAGTGCTTTTTCAGCAGCACCTCTGGAGGGATCAGCACCGAATCTGTGCTCTCACTGTCCGACCAGGAGGCCCAGCATGCCGGCTCCTCTCCTTGTTTGGGAGGTTTTAATTCTGCTCACTGTTAAGTTACTTTTTTTTTTCTTTATAACAATAGCATTTTGTAGGGACACACTTTGACACTATGAAAATATTCTATTCATAGTTTACTTGCTCTAGTCCCGTATCCATTGAGTCACTCTTACTATCATGACTGTCACCATATGGTGACTTCTCAGGCCTTCACTCCTGCTACGATCATGAACTGGTACTGTGCTGTCAAGAAGAACTTTCTGGCATCCCCACTTATGGTAGGTGGTGCCAAGTGAATTCTTCCCCCACTGGGAGATACTGATGCCACCTGCAGTGGAGGCAGGACAAGGAGGCAGGATCAGAGCTGCCACAGCGATGGCCCCTCTTGACAAGTCTCCAGCAGCTCCAGGCAAGAGAGCCCTTGCCTGCTCTCACAAATATAAGCAAGTGAGTCATATGCACATCAGAGGTACTTTTAAAAGGCAACACAAGCCCAACTTTGCTTTTCCTCGTATTTTAAAAGCAAGCGATACAGTGAGCTCTGCCTTACTTAATGAAATATGAAGAAGGGTACTTGAGGCAGGTGTGAGCAAACAGAGCCCTGGGTTACAGGCCTGACTCAAAGGCTGTCTCTACTTCAGTGTCTCATCTCGGCTAGTCACTTCCCTTCTGGGCATCAGTTTCCCAGCCCGAAAAGAGAAGAGGGTTGGAACAGTTGCTCCCTGACACGCCTCCTCCCCACTCCTCACCCCCAGTCCTGTCACCTGCGATTATGAACACAGGTGGCCTTCCCCCACCCCACCCCCCACTCAGGAGTCAACAGATGTAGATGTCATCTGCTGAGCATGTATGAGCTATGTTTCATCATGTGACCTCAGCCATGCCAAGTGAGGCATAAAGTCCCCACTGCATGCCTAGCACTCTACCAAGCATGGAGGAGGTCCAAAAAAACCAACACCGTACCTAGCTTCAAAAAATGCAAGTGTAGTAGGATTTTCATTCTATTGCCATTGCCCCTGCTGTTTCCATCTTCTCCTAACCAGTACTCTGCCTGGCAAGGAAACACTGCCCTCTGGAAACACTGACTGACTATACACTACGTGACAGACATTGAAATCTTATTATTCCTCCCAATTTCCATTTAACAGGCGTAGAAAATGAAGACTCAGAATAGCAGATGACTGCCCGCAGTCACATGGCTCATGAGCAACAGAGCAGTTCTGCCTCAAACTCCTTTTAAATGGTTTTAGTGTGAGACCGGTTCACATCCTATGCCAGTTATCTGCTGCTGAGTAACAAACCACTCCCTAACCAAGTAGCTTGAAACAGATTATAATTATCCTTCATAGTTCTTCAGGTCTTCTAGGCTTAGCCAGGTGGTTCTGAAGCAAGGTCTCTCACATGGACACCAGAACGTGGCTGCTGGGGCTGCAGGGGGCTAATGGCTCAGCAGGCTGAACGTGCACATGATACATGTGCAGCAGTTGCATATACTGGCAAATTGCTCAGCTGGGGCTTCAACCAGTGTGTTTTCATGTGGGCGCTCTCTGGGGTTGAGGCTTGACCCAGCAGAGCAGCTAGATTCCAAAAGGGAGCCTGCCGAGGACAAGTGTTCCCAGAGACCCAGGCTGAAGCTGCACAATGCTCCTGGTGACATGCCTCAGAGGTCAGCGGCATATTCCATCCTATCCTATTCTTTAAAAACAAGTCACAAGTCAGTGCAAGTTTAAGAAGAGCAACATAAAGTGCCAATGCTGTTGATTACAAGGCACAGCTCGTTAGAAGGTCCTCTGTATGACCAGCTCTCACACGCCCTAATCCCATAATGAATTACAATTATTTTAAATTTCTTCTTTATACCAGTCTAAGTCTTCTAATACATACATACATACATACATACATATACATGAATATAAACAAATAATCACAAAAATATTTAAAATATGTAATAACTAATGAATGATCATCAGTTTGTCAAATATATCAGTGAACTGTGTGTTTATATGTGTGTATCTAGATACGTGAAACTAGAAGAAAGTGTGCATTTTTAATCTACTTTTTCATCATCTTTTCAAAATGGGCAAGTATTGTTTTTAAAGGGCTTAACTGTCTCATAGGAAAAGATTCATTTGCCAGCAAAGTATGCCAAATTTTAAGGCATTTGGCCAGGACCTCAAGTTTCTTTAGGAATTTGGCTCAAGTGGCCAGAGGGATCCATGTTTATCATCTTTTTCCTAAGGCAAATGCATCTAGAAATCTCTGCCTTCCTGTTACTTCATCATGAATTGGTTCGTTTTCTGTTTCCAAGTGCATTTTTTCAAATAAAGCTGGGTGTTACTCTTGTCTGTTTTCTTTTGTTGCCACCTATCTAATACATCTGTGCCACATTTCCCCAAGGCCCTTAACAAGCACATCTGAGATGTCCAAGGCTAGTGACATCTCAAGCGTAGGTGCTTTGGGCTCCAGTACAGTGGGCTCAGTCTTTCTATCAGAGCCTACTCTGCCCTCTCAGAGGTCCAGGTCTAGAGGAATCCAAAAGAGAAAAAAAGAAAAGACCAGGAAAGGACAGAGAAACCTTAGAGATACATGACAACACAAGGGTATAAACCAGGAAGTTAGTTCAACCCTTTGTGGCAAGGAAGGTAAACTGAGGCAATGAGGCAATAAAGCTGCTGCTGCCTACAAATGTAACGACCATCTAAGGACAAGACTAGGCCATTCATTAGAGGACACTGGTGAGCTTGAGCTGGAAAGTTCCAGAATTGAGTATGGAGAAGACATGGAACCTGGAAAGGAGATAGTAAAGGGGAGATAGAGTTCTCCCTCAACCTCCCGCTTTCCCAACAAAGAGGTTCAGACCAACTGAGT
This sequence comes from Uropsilus gracilis, assembly GCA_004024945.1. Taxonomy (NCBI): domain Eukaryota; kingdom Metazoa; phylum Chordata; class Mammalia; order Eulipotyphla; family Talpidae; genus Uropsilus; species Uropsilus gracilis. Next base: position 111,392 of record PVHY01001392.1, on the reverse strand, counting down.
GAGGTCAGTTACCCCAGTCTGCACAGGGAGCTCAATTTGTTGAGTCAGTCAGTGCTATTTTTATCCAGTCACTTTTCAACCATAAACCCACACTTCAGATTTCATTGTTTGGGGTGGATTAAGAAATTCAACTTAGCCTTTCTTGTGGTTTAATTTCCTGCATGCCTAGAGAAGGGAAGAATTCAACATCCCCATGGAAACCTATGACATTTTAACCTTTTCTTGGCAAGGTGGTGTCCAGATTATTGGTGTATTGATTGTTGTCTACACCTACCCTGTTCTAGTAAAGCAGGGAGTCCTGACCTGGCCCCCTCTCTCCTCCAAAGGCAGCTCAGCAGGTGGGTCTCTAACTACAGGGATGCTGGGTCAGGGCAAAACTGCTTTATGGGTATTCCATGCTAGTATTAAGAGGTGGAGCTGCCTCTGTACAATCCACACAAAAGGTGATTGTGGTTTATTCAAGTCAGTGATAAACATCAAAGTTCAATAACTGCCAATGACAGAAGAGTTGAACAACCTTAAAACTATTCCCAAACAATTCAATTATAAGGCCAGGCATAACTATATGGTCACAGAAGCAACAAGCACATATCAAAAAGAGGAGTGCTTCTTTTCAGTGGCAGTTGGGATGGGTTTTGTTTCCTACTTAAGACACTTTTACCTCCATTTATATCTTACAACCATGATGCTTGGTAATGTTAATTCTTCTCATAGAAATAAAGTCTGTAAAATGTCAAGGTTCTCCTAAGAGTCAAAAACACACCTTACTCAGCAGAATTGTGGCTTTTTTTCTGTCCAAAGATGGACGCCACCTTTTCAAAAGGAAAATCTGGAACTGCACCAAATTTTCCTTCTGCTTCTAATGAGAGGCTTGAGATGCTATAATAAAAATGAAAATTCAACATCGCTAGAAATAAACTGCTCTGAAGAAAAAACACTGTCCCAATTGGAAGCCAACTGCCTGCACTGCCCAGAGTGAGGCAGGCCTATGTTCTCTCTAGGTCGGGGGCAGCACCAAACCAGGCCCCGGGAGTGTCTGGCCCAGTTCCTCCGGGTACCGGTAGCCACGCCGGGTGCCCCTCCCATTCATGACCAACAACTTGGCATTCCACAAATATTTACTCCTCTTACTGTGTGCCAGTGCTAACCCAGCCACCCAGACAGAGCAGGGCAAACATGGAATTATGCTTCACCTTCCTCACCATCTGGAGAAGGCGACTTCAGTCAGTGCTGTGGAGAGAAGGAACAGTAGGCTACAGCCACATGTGGTGAGGACTGCTGGATGAGACCTGATGAACATCGGTCCATCTGGGAGTTGATATCTGAAAGAGCTCAGATATGCAAAAGGCCTGGGGGAAGAGAGGGTCAAGGAGTGACCAGTGATAATCTAGGGGAGGCCTTTCCTGCATCTGAGTAAAGGGGAAAAAAGACAGAGAGGTGTAAATGTAATGGTCGAGAGCTGGGTAGGCACCTGACCTGCTGGGGGACTTTAGTCAGGGCAGGGAGGGTCTTTGGAAATCTCCCCACTCTGCAGACCTGGCAGCTCTCTGAGTCTCTGTCCCAAAAGGAACCATCTCCAAATATCATTGTAAGGGAAGTTAAACTTCAACATATGAATTTAGGGGTCAGGTGGTGAGGCAGAATGGCTATAATTCTATCCATAATAGCCTTAAAAGAGATATTAACCAGGATCTTTCTAGGAAGGAGTTCAAAGTACAGGAGGGATTGGTGACAGAAAGGAGGGCTCCAGTGCCAAACATGGGCAAGGAGTCAAGGAAGCTCCTGATCACAAGGCTAGCAGGACCAGCCTGCATACTGCAACCCTGTCTCAGCTGCAGCAGGAGGCTGGGCTACAGAGCTAGAGAGCTCAAGGGTAGTGGTCAGTACCAGAGACAGAGGCTCTGAATTAAAACCACAGTGAGAGTGGTATGACTATGGATGGCTGGCTGCAGCCAGTCTGGGTCGTGGGGAGCTGTCACACCCAGGATAGCAGGATAGCAGCGTCCAAACCAGGAATCTGCCTAACAACTTGGACACAAATCTGCCCAAAAACTTGGACACAAATATTTCCCAGCTTTCAAGTTGCCCAGTGAGGGGGACCCTGGCACAGCACAGCATGGAGCGGCACTGCCAGCTAGGAGGTGGGGGTGACATGTGGTCTCCTGTGGCAACAAGGGGCTGGGGCTCCAAAGGGAGCCCCACAGGTAAGAAGACCGGCATGGATACAGAATGGATGAGGCCTGGATCCCTGGGTTATTTGTTTGAAAATAGGCTATCTGGAAAAGCCACTACACCCAAAGTGACATTTGCTTGGGGAAGATAAAGGCTCTGAGACTTTAGGACCTGTATGTTACCCCAGTCAGGTGCAGTCTAACTTATTGATGCAGATGTCATCAGAGTGTAGGTAATGGCTGAGGTCAAACCATGGTAAGGGAAGCATGTACAACCTTCTACGTGTCCTCACACCTTAAACACACAATGTCATTTTAACAAGAGAATCACACTTCAGTCACAACTTATAAGGGAGAAGAGAAACTCTGGTCCCATCCCAGGGAGAATTTCATATACTTGGGCAGAGGGGGCCTATAGAGAATGCTTAAATCCCCTCCGGATCAAATATTCTCATTTTCTACTCCCTCCCACAATCTGAAAATAACTGGGATTAAATGAACAGAAGAGCGAATCTTGAATGTGAATCCCAGTTCCATTACTGACGTCAAACACAGGCATCCATGCTTGTGAACCAGCAGCTCCAGCACCTTGTGCTGTCCAAGTGACCTGTCATGACTGCTAGGCTGCCCCAGGCTGCCCCAGTCCCCCACCTCTGGGGACATATGACAGTGGATGAGGCTAAGCTCTGGAGTAGACACAGGTCAGCGCTTCACACCACAGTCTGCCTGTGCCGACTCCCCAGTGCTCACCTGGGCACTCCAAATCGGCACAGGTGCATGTTTGGGGTTGGAACTGACAATGTGAATATCTCAGCGAGAAGAGGGAAGATCCCCTTCTCTCCACATCCTCGCCAGCTGCTGGTGGGAATGTAAACTGGTACAACCTCTATTGAAAGCTGTAAGGAGGGCCCTCAAATTAATGAAATTGGAAGTACCTTTTGACTCAGCAATTGCTCTCTTGGGAATTTACCCAAAGGAGACTTCAATGTGGGTACAAAGGGACACCTGTGCTCGGATGTTTATTGCAGCACAATTTATAATTGCAAGGACATGAAAGCAACCTAACTGCCCCAAAACAGATGATTGGATGAAAAAGATGTGGTATGGAATGGAATATTACTCATCAATTAAAAATGACAAATTGGACGATTTTATGATAACATGGATGGACCTAGAAGAATTCATATTAGCAGAAACAAGTCAAAAAGAAAAAGACAGAAACCAAATGGTTTCGCTACTATATGAGACATGGGAAAGATAAACAAAAATTCATGAAGAAAAGTCAAAACAAGCCAACAACCAAATTGAAGTAGACAACTTGAGGGGGAATGGGACAGGATGGGAACGGTCAGGGGGGGTGAACCCCAGAAATCACAGAGATGTGAAATTTATATATAAATAATTAAAAAATAATAAAAAAAAGAGGGAAGAGTCACTTTTCCCACAGCAGCCCTGACCTCACACAGCACCTGCCCACTACTGAAAGTGTGGTTTTAGATATAGGACCAGCCAACTACTGAGGCCCATGAGAGGGAAGTCAAGGCCTGCCTGGGTGTTAACTCCAACCAGCTGACAAGGTGTGTCAGAGAGCACTGGCCACCCTCTCTCTGGACCTGTGCTTCAGTCCCAGCAGCCGGGAATTCTTCCTCTGAAGAAGCAAGCCCAGCTCCTAGAAGACTGTCCCTTCCTGAGTTCAGGGAAAGCCCTCTGTCAAGCTCCTCATCCTCACACAGACTCTCCTGACCATGCACACAGAATTACTTGCTCCCTTAGGTATTTTTACAAAATACAGTAGTGTGCATGTAACATTATGCTGGCCATCTGTGATGCTCCCCAGGGCACAGTCTGAGAAATATACATGGTGTCTCACCCTCCTTTTATCCCCAACAGGATCAGAAAAGGGCAACTGTACAAAGACCTTGGCTGAATGAAACTGGGACTTTCCCTGACCTGTTCTGTTAAACATTTTCAACAAGGACACAAAGAAACACCCACCTGGGCTGCAGTGGCTATGAAGCATGGGCACAGAACGGGAACCAGAAAGGGTAAGCACTCCATCCCTCCGGCCACCTGGAGAGGCAGGTCAGTGGCACAGACCCCATTGATAAACAGGAAGCCCTGTGCTGGCACCACACAAACCAACCACACCAGTCTGTGATCCCGAGACCTATCTTGGTGGTAGCTTTAAAAATGGGGAGGTGAAAACATTCCCTCTCCCAAATGGGGATTGGTTGTATTTGTCAAAACTGACTGTACTTGAAGATCTGTGTATTTTAGTGTAAGTCAAGATAGAAAATAAATGAGAATGGGGAGTAGTGGTGAGCTCCATTTTTTCATCTTTGACTACTGACAGCTCTCAGGCCCCACACCTCCCTCTTCCCCTTCTGTTCCACGTCTGGGCAAGCTGATAAGAAAGCCTGGGTACTCCCTCCATTGGTAGCAGTGGGAAATTCAAACCGTGCAAGCAGCTCCAGCCTATGTGAAACCTTGACCCCCACTTCACCCCCTAACCACTATAAATACCCCACCCAGTCTCCTTTCCCCACTCTCCCAAGTCATTTCTAGACCATTTTGGAAAGCCTGCCCAGTTCTCCCCACAATATCTCATTATGTAGTCTCAACAGTCAAATCCAATTTTAGATGGGGTCTATCCTGGTACTGTGAGGTTACCACACCAAGGGGATGCTCAGGAATTTATTGTGACATAAGCACTGCATCCTTGTATCAAGAGCTGCAGGATGCAGTCATATCAACAGAGGCCTGGTATTCACCAGTGGAGGTGAGAACATCATCTTACTCTGTGTCCTCTGGTTGGCATCGTACCTCTCACATAAAGCACAGTGTTCAAAATCTGGGTCCCAAATGTTAAGGGGTGCACAAACCTGTAGAATGCCCAGCATCAAGCACCTGAATGTTGAGTTTTACAGAAATATTTCCTGCAGGGATCACACAAAGAAACGGGGGCAATTCCCCCTGACAGCTGCCTTTGAATTTCTGAAAGGAGTCAGGCTTCTCCATTGACATCAACAGCTGGTATACGTATTAACAGATATAAGCTGGTTTGGGACAACGTCAGAAAGAACTTTCTAAAACCAAAAAATATCCCAAGATGAAAGAGGCAGCTTGTGGTCATTAGGAGATTGAGCAGGCTACACTGGACAATCTCACTCTCCTGGGAATTCATGAAAGGGGTTCAAGAACTGACAAGGGGATCACTGAGTCTTTTCCAACCCTGAAATTCTCTGACCCAATTCAACAACTCCCTTATCTCTGCTAATGTTCAACGGTCTGAACAGAAAAGGACATGGAAATTCAAGGACTAGTTTGCAGTCACGTCTCATTTAAACTGAACCTGAATCCCAGCCAAAGCATCAGTGAGTTGAGATAGAAGGTTGCATGAGCACATGCGTTTTTGCATGTGCACCTGTGAACAGGGCGGAGGGAGGCAGAATGGTGTCCCAGGATGGACATTGCTAAGTCACAGATTCATGATCATTCTCAAGAAAAAGAAACAAATTAGTCTGAATGCACAGAGGAAGGCAGTTTCTAGCTGGGAACTTCCTGGGTAACTCAAAAAGGTGATTTTCGAAATTTCACTTAAAGACCCATAGCTGTCGCACAAATCTAAAAGCAAGCCACACATGACAAAGTGACTTCCAAAGTGTAGCTTCTGACCTGGAGAAAACCTGCTGTGTGACATGTGGAAGCCTCTGAGAATTGCTCCTGGGAGCCTCCACCAGGGACCTTCATTTCTCCCCTACTCCTGCTCCTCTCCCTCATACAGGCAGCTCTTGGCCAGGACTCTGCATTGTCAAGTGGCACTACAGAACCACTGGTGAGGGACAGAGATTTCTGAGCAGCACCAGAGTTGCTGGGGGTCTTGGAGAACACCCATGACCTGGGAGCAGAAGGGAGGAGGGCAGGAGAAGGGTACAGTCATACAGCACACCGAGGATGGCACAGTCCCACCTCTGCACAGAAGCCAGAGGAAGGGGTGACATGAACTTTCCTTCAGTAACAGCAACAGTCATTTCTGTCCTGGAGACCTGGCTGGTCAGGGCCAAGAAGGAAGGAGACCCAGCAGTTTGAGGATTAATCCCTCAGGCCTGCCTGGTCTCAAGTCTCACTTCCTTTGGCTCAGCCTCTCCTGGTTCCTGATGTTTCCTGCTGCTTTTCTCATTTCATCATCCCCTTTTGAACAATTTCCTGTTTCTTTTTCTTTCTGTGGGGGCTGCGCTCCTCTTCCTGGCGCTGCAGTCCTTGGAAATAAGCAAACAAACAGATAAGGGTCAGCCTTCGGGGCCAGCGCCACTGGCCCCCGCCCCAGCAGAGCAGCACATGTCCTTATCCAGCTACGAGACCAAGCAGCAACAGTGACCGCAGCAGCAAATGCCACTGTAAACGTGACCAGACTCACGGGTCACGGCGCCAAACACACCAAGAGCAGACTGGACAGGCACCAGCCACTGCCCCCATCTTGCAAACCACATCTGTTTTCCAGGAGCAACAGCAGAGCACACACTCCTTAGGGAAAAAAAGGAGAACCCTACTCCTAACACTGAATTTAGTTCTTATGAGGTGTTCAAAGCTGATTATTAGTCAGTAATAAAGTAAGTGACAGCTTTATACATGTTCAGCTAGTGAGGGCTAGGGCTGACCATAAACCAAAATAAAACGTGTCCAATTTGAATCCAAAGAATTAAGTTAGACAAAAGACTTGGGGTGAGGAGCTCAGGGTGTGAGAGAGGAAACCACAATTGAGAGATAAAACCCACTAGCTGTTAAGCAAAGGTAGGGTTTCCCCAGCCTAATATGCAGCAGTGAACATGGGCCAGGCATCTAGAACTCAGAGTCCATTTTTACTAATAAAAGAGAAATAAAGCAGTTCATTTATTTTAGCAGCCAATGCTCAGGAAAGCCTCATTTCCTACTCTCTGGTAATGATAGCTGTGACATTATGACAGGATAGTCCCCCTTTATACCCTGACTGCCAGGCTCAAGAGCTTCTTTTTTTTTTTTTTTTTCTTTTTTTTCTTGCTCTCTATTTTATTTATTTATTTTTTAATTTTAAAAATTCATTTTATTGATTTGTCACCTTTGTGCATTAATTGATCCCTCCTCCTCCCTCCATATCCCCACTCCGTATCCCCCTTCCAGTCACTCCATCTCCCATTTTTCTGAGATTTATTGGTTGATTAAGTTGTTTGGCCCGTTGTTCTCTTCCGATATCTGTTAAATGTGTTTGTTGTTTTTTTTTTTACCCCAGGGCTTTCCCACTTCACTAACATTTGTTAACTATTCTGATCTTTTGAGCTCTTCACCTCCCCCCCTTCTTCCCTCTCCTCCTCTCACACGCTATGGTTCAGTCCCATTGGTTGTTTTCATTTTTTTCTTATTTGTTTGTTTGTTTTTCCCTATGTCCATCATATAAGTGAGACCATCCTGTACTTCTCTTTTTCCTTTTGACTTATTTCTGCTAATATGAGTCTTTCTAGTTCCATCCAGGTTGCTGCAAATGACAAGTGTTTGTCCTCCTTGATGGATGCATAGTATTCCATTGTGTATGTGTACCACATTTTTTTTAGCCAATCATCTGTTTTGGGGCATTTGTTTTGTTTCCAATTCTTGGCAATTGTAAACAGGGCTGCAATGAACATGCGTGTACATGTGTCCTTTGAATTATGTTTTCATGTCCTCTGGGTAGATTCCTAATACTGGGATTGCTGGGTAGAATGGTAAATCCACTTTCAATTGTTTAAGGATCCTCCACACAGTCTTCCATAGTAGCTGGACCAGTTTGCACTCCCACCAGCAGTGTAAGAGAGTTCCTTTTTCTCCACATCTGCGCCAACATTTGTTGTTGTCTGTTTTATTTACATGGGCCATTCTTACTGGTGTAAGATGGTATCTCAGTGTGGTTTTAATTTTCATTTCCCTGATTATTAGTGATATGGAGCATTTTTTCATATGCCTATTAGCCATCTGTATCTCCTCTTTGGTGAAGTGTCTTTTTAGTTCTTCTTCCCAATTTTTGAGTGGGTTTTGGGCTTTGTTTTTGTTGAGCTGTAGGAGTTCTTTGTGGATCTTTGTTATCAGATCCTTGTCACTTGTCTGGAGGGCAAAAATTTTCTCCCAGTCCCAGTCAGTGTTTCTTTTTGTTTTGTTTATTGTCTCTTTTGCTGAACAGAAACTTTAAAGGGAGATATTACAACAGACCCAGCAGAAATCCAAAAGATAATTAGAGACTACAGCAACCTGGAAGAGATGGACAAATTCCTGGAACAATACAGTCATTCAAAATTGAACAAAGAAGAAATAGAAAACTTAAACAGGTCAATCACAAGCAGTGAAATTGAGGCAGCCATCAGAACTCTCCCTAAAAACAAGAGCCCAGGTCCTGATGGTTTTACAAATGAGTTCTACCAAACATTCAAAGAGGAACTAACACCGGTACTATTTAAACTCTTTCAAAAAATCAAGAAAGAAGGAAAGCTACCAAATACCTTCTATGAAGCAGACATTACACTAATTCCAAAACCAAATAAAGATAGTGCAAAGAAGGAGAACTACAGACCAATCTCCCTCATGAACACAGATGCAAAAATTCTAAACAAAATCCTGGCAAACCGAATCCAACATTGCATAAAAAGGATCATTCATCATGACCAAATGGGATTCATCCCAGGGGCACAGGGATGGTTCAACATTCGAAAATCAATCAACATAATCCACCACATCAACAAAGAGGAAAAAAAAAAAAACCATATCATCATATCAATAGATGCGGAAAAAGCATTCGATAAAGTTCAGCATCCTTTCATGATGAAAGCCCTGGAAAAAATTGGTATAAAAGGAACATACCTGAACATAATAAAAGCTATATATGACAGACCCACAGCAAATATCATCCTCAATGGGGAAAAACTGAAACCATTCCAATTAAGGTCCGGAACCTGGCAAGGATGCCCACTCTCTTCACTCCTTTTCAACATAGTTCTGGAAGTCCTAGCTAGGGCAATAAGACAAGAGAAAGACATAAAAGGAATTCAAATAAGGAATGAATAAAGTTATCATTATACGTGGATGATATGATTCTCTATGTAGAGAAGCCAGAAAAATTGACAGAAAAGCTGATTGAAATAATAAACCGATTTGGTAAGGTAGCTGGATACAAAATCAACACACAAAAATCAACAGCATTCATATATGTAAAGAATCAATCAGAAGAAGAAGAAATTAGAAAAAACACCTCATTTACCATTGCACCAAAGAAAACCAAATACTTGGGAATTAACCTAACAAAAGATGTAAAAGACCTAAACAAAGAAAACTATAAAACATTCTTAAAAGAAATAGAAGATGATGTAAAAAAATGGAAAGACATTCCCTGTTCATGGACCAGAAAAATCAACATTATCAAAATGGCCATACTACCAAAGGCCATCTACAGTTTTAATGCAATTCCAATAAAGATCCCAATGAAATATTTTAAAGAGATAGAACAAAAATTAATGAAATTCATATGGAACAACAAAAGACCTCGAATAGCCAAAACCCTTTTGACAAACAGAAGAGAGAATGAAGGTATTACTATTCCAGACTTCAAACTGTACTACAAAGCCATTATACTTAAAACAGCATGGTACTGGTACAAAAACAGACAAACAGACCAATGGATCAGAATTGAATACCCAGAAATAAAACCACACATATATGGTCAATTAATCTTTGACAAAGGGGCAAAAAACATACCCTGGAACAATGATAGCTTCTTCAGTAAATGGCTCTGGGAAAACTGGATCAAAACTTGTAAAAAAAAAAAAAAATGGACCAGGACAACACCCTCACATCCTGTACAAAAATGAACTCAAATGGATAAAGGACCTGGAAGTGAGACCTGCAACCATAAATTACATAGAAGAAAACCTGGGCAAAACCCTTCATGAATTTCACCTCAGAAATCCATTTGGGGAAACAACCACGGCCAGCAAAAAAATGAAGGAAAACATAAACAGCTGGGACTATATTAAACTAAAAAGTTTCTGTTCAAGAGCTTCTTTACAAGGATGCAACTCTTTCTTTCTCCATGAAGCCTAAGTTTTCATAGTCTATATATCTGCCCTCTGGACCTGAGAATTTCCTTATCTTTGTGTCATTTTAGTGAATATCTCAAATCCTCTGAGGAATAAGGGGTTGAGTAGAAAGGAGGTATCAATAATAATAGCAATTAACATATTTTGAGTGCTTACCACATGCCAGGTAGATTAAGCTCTTCAGTATAATAACTCCATTGATTCTCACAATAACCCTTGAGATGGGTACATTAACATTACCCTCACATCTCAAAAGAGGAACTTGGCTCTGGAGAGGGTAGTGCCCACAGGAATATCTGGCAGGGCTAGGCTTTCAGTCAGGGCTCTTCCCCTCCACAGATTATATATACCCTCACCCACTGCACTAGATATAGAAATAGGAGAGGAAGACAGATGATTTGTCCAGTAAACCCACAGGTAATGGTTAAACTCTCAGGCTAATTTCTAAAATTTGTTCTAAATAAGCTTTACTATTTTTTGATAGCTCTGACCACCCAAGATCTCCAATGAAACACGCTTTCTAGTTCAAGACACCCCACTTCCCTAGTTTAATTCCAACCAATCTAACAAAATATTGCCACATGCTAAACTTTTACCTTGAGCCACACATGGTAAAGGACTCATTAGTTAATTAACCTAAATCCCCTGATTTCTGGTGATCATCTTTCCAAATAATGGCACCTAGTGGTGTGCTACAAGGCAAGTCACCTAAACCTCTGCCCTAGATTTTCTCACTTTTAATGCACCTACTTTCTCATCGTGTGTGGTAACATGTGGATCAGGCATAAATTCCTTTTAAAGCAATTAAAACAGCGGTTACCACCTAATAATGATTGCCTGATTAGTGTCAGTTATTACTACTGCTGCTGCTGCTGCTGCTGCTACTACTATTAAAGAAGGGCACTTACAACAGACAGCCTGTTTATTTAAGCATTGAGGAGTAGCTCTCTCATTCTTCAAGGGACTCAAACGGAGCATCCTCATTCTACAAGTTCTAAGTCTCAAATGACCCTCCAATAAACCAGTGAGCCCCATTTTCAGGTAGGCAAGTGTCAGAACCATAAGGCAGGTTCAACAGAAGAGCAGAGGGTATGATCCCACTGCCAAAAGCTCATCAACTGCTCAGCAGAAGAGAAAACATCCTGCTTACTTTTCATTCTCCTCCCCCCGCCCCTTTCCCTGCCGGAAACCTAGCAATAAGTCAAGGTCTGCTTTCACCATCAAGAGGTGAAGATCTTAACACAAAAAGCCATTGGTGGCAGGAAGGAAATTAAAACAACAAAAGACCTTATTTTTTCATCCGTTTATATGAAATCTATTTTTTTCCCCTCCCAACAATAACAACTACCTCCCTATAAAAGGTCAGGTGAAAACACGGGGCGGGGGGGGGGGGGGGGGGGCGTGACCAAAACAACTCCCAAAACCCAAAAATATTTCCTGAGGGAGGACCTTCTCATTTGTCTGATACTAAAATGTGCGCTAAAGAAAAAAAAGTTGAAAATCTAGAAAGAGAGTGAGAGCAGAAAAATGTATATTACTAAAGCACAAGTTATGTTTTCACAGACTTCACCTCCTTTATTTTCTTATAGAAAACGAATATTCCATTTATAGAATTATAGAAAATACAAGAAAATAAATAGGGTGTTATGCACTCTGTAAGGTGTATATTATCATTTTACAAATCAAGAAACTGAGTCTCAGGTATGACAAAGATGGATTTCACATAAGCTATTGGTGGCAAAGTTAAGACACAGACAGCTTGGGTCTATAAACCTGAAATCCATTTGGGTCCACTCACTGGGATCCAGGCTAGAACTGGTCTGCTCTGGGGTTCTCTGAGAAACTGGCCTCCAAGTGCTATGGTCATTGGAAGAAAAGTCATGTCAGTTCCAGGAATCCAGGACCTCAAGTCCCTCCAGAGTGGAGTCAAGGCTCTGTTATGGCTCTGGACAAGAGGGAAGGGGTAATTAGGGACTAATTCAGACTCCACCCCTCAGCACCCCAAAGCTGACAGGGAACCAGTGTGAGGGTTGAATGACCAGAAAAGGCAACAAGGTCTGAGATACCCAGGGTCAAAGAGCTCTACAATATTCTTGATGACCCTGGGCCACAAGAGAGGCAACCGGGAGAGGAGCACCATCATAAGATCTTCTGTTAGAAGACAGGCTGGGTTTATCATCTCGAAAAAGAGAGAAGAAAACAAAGACAAAAGACAAAAACCAATGGCCTGGTTTTTGCAACACTTCCTGGCATAAAAATTCATTAATTCTCCATAACTGCCCTGAGATCCACCAGGAATTGCCAGAGCAAGAGGCACAGACGATTCTGCACCAAGACCATTTGTGGGGAACCTGCTCAGGTTCTTTTATTAATAGGAGCTTATTTCAGTGTGAAGGAATAATGAACAAGCCTGGGGTGCAGTTTTATAATGAGAGACTATACAAAGTTTTTCAGATAATGCCTTTCCAAAAGTGCTATGTGTGGGGTACAGAATGTCATCAGCACAACATGTGAAATGCTACAAGACTTGGTTGTTTTTCTTCAGGATGTCAAGCTGTCAAATGCCATAGGATCATAACCAGGGGCTAATCAAATGGCATGATCATCCCTGTTTTTGTTTAAACTGAAAGCATAATTAAAATCCCAACTCACTTCACTGGCTATCATCAAATCTCAGGTCATCTTAAGAAATGGTTTTCCAGGTTTGAAGAATCCCAATTCATCCTGTCTCCCCACCCCCACCTCTCACCAAATAAAGAAACTTGGTGAATCTGTCTCATTCTTATCTACTTACCCAGCTCCACCCCACACAGTCATGAAACTTCTAGTATTCTGAACAGCACAGTCACTGGGCAGGGAAATCCCAAAGGGTCATACTTCAGTTACGCAAAAACTCTGAAGTTTCCCCTCTTCATGTCAAATCATTCTTATCTTTACCAATAAATTGGACTTCATTATAAAGAGCTTATCCCTGCATCTTAAACAAACCCTGCTGTCTCATTTTCCCAAATATTGGGTATTTTATATGGCTCGCTTTACAGACTGTACAAATCAGGAGTTGGAAGAAAGGACTTGGCGTCCCTATGTCTACCCTCTTACAGAGCAGTGACAGCTCCACAGATGACCTCACTCCTGTTAACAGTGGGGGAAGGAAAAAGAAAGAAAGAAGGGGAAAGGACAGAATAGTTGGGGTGTGCTGGAGCATTGGGAGGAAGGTCTGTTCTGCAAAACAGAGAAGAACAATCAGGGTTTTGGAATGCTCGGTGTCTTTGAACTCAGAAGAAGAAAGAATGGAAAAAGCAGCTCAGTTGGGGAATGTCCCAGCATGATAATCTGATTAGTGGAACATGACACTTTGAGCTCATCTGCAGTGTTATGAGGGAGGAAAAGCCATACAGTTCCCCAGAACCAATGCCATGAGGACAGACAACCTGAGCAGGAAACAATCCATTGGTATCTTTGGATTGAGGAGCAAAGTTTGGTCTGGAAGGGTTTTTGAACTGTTCTCATTTTTTTACTTTAATCTTTGAAATCATCAAACGACTGGGGTAATGAGGTCAATTTGTGTCAATTGATTAAAATTAGCTTTCTGACATTAGAAGCGTTGCACAGATTACAGGAGCCCTTCACTCTGAGACCTCACTGTTACAGAACCAGGCTGCCAGGCCTGAGCAGCAGGTCATCCCACTCTCCGGACCCTGAGGGTCACAGTGAAGAAGATGGGAGCATCTTCCCTCATTTCCTCCCTGACTGCGTGAATGTGAATCTTAACTCTCATTTCTCGAAAGAGAGGCTCAAATACCTCTCTCCTCACCTGGGTAGACAGACCCTCTCCTTTCAAAATAAGCCCAGCCACCCGCCCCCCTCCTGCTTTTCTTCAATCACTTTCACTCAGATTGTTAACTTCTTTATTTTCCTACAAAGGCCTCCTCTTCTCTCAGCGCTCAAGTTCTGAATTTAGACAAGGATGTCCCACTCCATGAGCCCTCTGACACCTACCACTAGTGTCGGACTCCTACACATACAGAAAAATTCCAGGTCCAAGTCCCTTCTTGCCTAAATGCCTGGCCCAGCCTCCTCCACTGCCTTGTGTACATGCTCAATTTCCCCAGGACTGGAAGCCACCACATGGAGCTGGTCCTAAGACTATGACTTCCTCCTCTTCAGAACCATCCTGTGTTGGCTCCTAACTACACCCCAAAAGAGAACTCTTTGCTGGGCTTTGACGGGCACCATGGAAACCCACACATCCAGGTCACTTTTGGGAATGTCCCACAAGAGTGCTGAAAAACTTCTAAAGTCCCTCTACAAAAATGCAAACCACATCCCTGAGTGGTTAGAACTCCATCAGTGGTCTCAATCCCAAGTTCCCCAGGGTAAAGTCCCCATACTCACAGCAGCTCTCAAGGCCCATCTATGCCTCAGCCCTGGTCTGCAGCTCCACAGGTGCCAGCCTCTCTGACCCGACCTGTATCTCCAGTGCATCAAGCTCTTGCCATCCCCAAAGTCTGGCATTCACTCTGTTATCAGCGTGCCTCTTCCTTTGACTCTGTGCAGTTAGTCCCCATCAGTCACATCTTCAAAGTCACTGTCTCAAGGAAGACTTTCTTAACACCCACACACAACTCAAGATCATGGCAGCTGTAGTTCTCTTTCACTGTCCTTATCAACGGCAATGAATTAACCACCTGTTCAATCATCTGAGTCATGTCTAGCCTCACTGTACATTCCATGAGGACAAAGAAGCTGCTTCTGTTTTTTTTAACCTCTGTGTCCCCACTTAGGGGCAGGATTTGGTTCACAAGCAGAATTCAATAAATTCTTTACAAATAAATGAGTCTGTGAAGTACTGGTGGCAATTTCTACATCTACTGGAGTCCTCTTACTGGCAATACTGATTAAAGCTTTAGTGATTAAAGTTTCTAATGCCAACATCCTCTCCTGCACTCCTGCTTTTTTTTTGTTTGGTTGTTTTTGAGACTAGGTCTTGCTATTTTTGCCTGTGGAACCGCAGGCTCACATTGCCTGGGGTACCCACAGACTCAAGCAATCCCCAGCCTCAGTTTCCCAGGTAGCTGGGATTACAGGCAAGCACCACCACACCCAGCTGCTTTTTGGGACTAGTTGCTAAGTTGCTCCAACTGGGACTTAAACCGCGATTCCTAGCCCCAGCCGCTTCATAGGTTGAAGCTTACAGGCACGCACCACCATGCCCATCTTCACTCCTGCTTTTTGATAGCTGCCTCCACTGCCCTTACTCCTATTCCATTTTTTTTTTCAGAAAATTTCAAATTATCTAGATAGCACTATGAGGAACTATAAGAACATAGTCCATCAATCAGAGAAGCAATCTCGTGCTAATATCATGTCCTAACATTTAATGAGAGACTTAACTTAAGAGCAGAATGAACATACAGAAGAGGGGAAAATGAGATTCTGTCTCTGGAAACTATTCCTCTAAGCTACTTTTGATTTTAATTGCTTTGCATTCAAATTGAGGCAGAGTACCAGTGATTGAAACTTTCTTCATCTGCAGCCGGAAGTGAATGATGCAGGCTACATCCTAGTGAACACACTCCTAGTATTCTGGGAAGGCTTGGCGCTACCGACATGCCTGGACATGATTAACAAATTACTTGAAAATTGGATTAATGCCAGGAAATATTTGAAACTTCCCTTTCTTACTAAATATTCCAAAGCCATGTCTTTATTTATTGTCAATCTTTTAACTCCCTTCACTTAAATGGAAAAAAAAAAAGCAAATCTTTTCTTTCTGATAAAGACCTACTAACCACTCACTATGAGATAGTGCATGCCAAGGACATTTAATGAAGCTCAACTAATGCTTCAAGGAGTTTTCTTGGCACTAAATTTAGATGTAAGGGTAAACACCTGACTCTAGGGAAGGTTTCATCCCAAGAGATACCAATTCTAGACAGGAAAATATGTCTACGGGACTGAATTAAATTAGTTTATGTCCCCAAGATATCATTACTAATGATAGTTTCTAGCCAACTAGGCACAAATGTAGGTTCTGCCCTTTAGTCCACAGAGAAGGAAATTTAAGAGTCAAGGCTAAAAGAATCTTGTGTATTGGCTGGAGAAGACTGTGGTGCAGCAAAGACCCCAGGAGTCATGCATTCCAGTCACAGCTGTATCTGACCTACAGGTTTTCTTCTATAGTTCCCTCTCATTTCCTGAACTGGGCAGACAATGACTTTATGGTACTCTGACTCCAGGAGCTCTCCAGGAATCCAGACTCCTGAAAAGGCCTGATGAGGTGTGCTCTGCCAGGCACTTTCCACACTGAGAACCTGCAGGGTAAGTGAGTTAGCCAGGTTTTTTTCTCCATTAGCCTGTGACCAGCACCTGGGGGGCTGCATCTGCCCCCTGACTGTGGAGACCAGTGTGTGTGCATGTGTGTGTATACCTGGGCATAGAAGAAAGGGGATAAAATGGTGCAGAGAACACAATTTTTTTTTTAAGTATATAATCATCACAATTCATAGTGAATATCTCTATCACCAACAAAAGTTTCACTGGGAGGTTGGCCAATTGTATGGCAAACAAACAGGCTAGGCAGACAGGGCTGGGTCAGGAGGTAGGCAGGCAACTGAACTTCCTAGCCTGCCACAAATCTTTACGCTGTTCTTCTGGCCTCTTCAGTAGTTGAACCACTCATCTTTGTAGTGGTAGTGATGCTGCTCCTACAGTCACGGCTTTTAGGCCTGCTTCTAAGGCTCAGGTGTGTATACTTACACATGCATGCATGCATGACCTTTGGACACAGGTGTCCATCATTATGGGTGCGCATGCCCATACCCACTTCCCAAGTGCCTTCTGGATTAACATGATTAAGATGTCAGGTGATAGCTACAGGCAGAAAAAAATCTAGTGACTCGTTTAACTCTAAAATATGATTCCCATTGTACACAAGAAGAATGAGACCAAGAACATATTTGAACTGTTCACTGCGCAGCAGCAACTTTGAAAACCCAAGCTTAAAATTTTTAAAAAGTAAAGTCAAAAAAATAGCAGATGGAAACTTCTAAGATATTATAAATATATCCCCCCCCAAAAAAAACAACCTAAAGGAATACATGTTTAAAGAATTATAAGAAAAGTACAATAATAATTAATCAAATAAGATTTCAAAAGGGTAATATGTTTTTAAAGAACCAACTGAAAATGATGGCACTCAAGAGCCATCAGAATAGCTCACTAAAAGGATTGACTAGAAGATTCAAATTCACAAAAGTGAGAAATCAATGACCTGGGATACAGAGAAAGAGAAAGTATCTAATCTGAAGAATAAAGTCACAGAGAAAAGTCACAGAAAAACATTCTCCTGTTTTCCCACAGACACCTGTGGGAAAGTATTGAACATATCAAATATGCTTAATAAAGTGCTAAATATATCAATATATGGGAGTCCCAGTGGAGTGGAGAAAGAAGATAGAAAATAAATCTGTAGAAATAATAACTATTTCTCATACTTGATGAAAAACATTAGTCCACACATCCAAGAATCTTAACAAATCACAAGAAGGATAAATACAAAGTGGTCTGTGCCTAGACAAAGCATAATCAAACTTGGAGGACAGAGAAAAAAAGGAAAAATCTTGAAGACAGCAAGGGACCAAACAATACATCACGTACAGGTAGTATTCGCATGACTAAGGGCTGTCTTTCAACAAAAACAATGGAGCCATAACTGGTAATCTCGCTCTAACTTGAATATATCACAGAATCTGCCACTAAAGTTACAGCTGCTCAACAAAAACCCTTAGGCCCTCTGGTCAAAGTTATTCTAGACCTTGATTACCTTTTAGTTAAACCAGAAGGTATCTGTGTTATAACAAACACTACATGTGGCACCTGAGTGAACATTTTTGGGGGAATTGAAACTCAGTTTCATAAGATCACTAAGCAAGTCACTTTGCTTAAAAGAGTGACTCCATTAGCAAGATCTTTCTTTGGTTTGAGTCTTGACCCTGACTCTGAAGTGCACTGCACTCTAAACATTGGGGATGATAATGCTTATTAGTGATCATAATAATTTCCCTGACACATTCTTTTCTCTCAAAAGCTTTACATATACCTTTGTCACCACTAACCACCAAGTGAATGATCTCCCCAAGATTGGAATTTCAGAAAAGGAATGAGAATCACCAATTTAATGAATGTGAATACAATCTAAATGACCCATGAATACCACACAGGATCAGAGAAAACTCATGAGCAGTAGCTAAAAGTGGCACTAATGCCTCAAAGTTTGATCACAACTCTCAATTAGCCTGCAAGTCTGATTAGAAAGGAGAAATTGTTTAAAAAAGAAATGACAAACCCAAATTAGTCACTCATGCAGTCTAGGTATCTAAACAAAGATTTACTAACCAATTTAATTGCAGTTTCAACCTCTACCAACAAATAAGAGTAAATAAGAACTTGAATAAAATGGAACTTTCTAGAAAGACATAAATTACCAAAACTGACCCAAGAAGAAATAAATGAGGTGAAATAGATCTACAACAAGAAACTGAATTAATATTTAAAATCTTCCCACAAAGAAAGGCACACAGATCAAGATAATTTCACTGGAGAATCCTATCAAATATTTAAAGAAAAAATAATACCAACCCTTCACAAAATATTTTAGTATAAGGAGAAAGGAACACTTCCCTCATTCATTCTTTGAGAGCAAAAACATAACACACCCAAAAATAATTCTTGACAAAATATTGGTAAACTCTATCTACCAACACAGAAAAGCATATAAAAGAATAGTCTAGCTGGGCGCGGTGGAGCGCACCTTTAATCCCAGCCTAGGAAGGGAGGCCGAGACTAGGAGTTGCTTGAGTTTGTAGGTTCGAGGCCCACCTGGGGCAACATAGCAGGACCTAGTCTCAAAAAATAGCTGGGCGTGGTGGCCCATGCCTGTAATCCCTGCTATCTTGGAGGCTGAGGCTGAGGGTTGCTTGAGTTTGTCGTACCCCGAGCAACGTGAGTCTGTGGTTCCCTGGGCAACATAGCAGAGACCTAGTCTCAAAAACAAACAAACAAACAAACAAAAAAGAATAATCTAATGGGAATCTATCCTAGGAATGCAACACTGGTATAACATCCAAAATTATTTAATGTAATACACCATATTAACAGACTAAAAATCAAAAATCACTTAGCTCAGTAAGATTAAAAACTCAATAAATGAGGAAAATTTCAACCAGATAAAGGGCATCTATGAAGTTTTTTTGAAACCTAAAGCCAACCATCACACATAGATGGTGAGAAACTGAATGCTTTCCTCCAAAAACTGGAAAAGTCAAAGCAACAGAAATAAAATGCTAATAAGATTCAGAAATAAAAAAAAACAAAAATTCTTTACTTGTATGAATTAGATTTCATAATCCATTACTGTCCTGAGTTTATATGCACATTTTGTCAATAAAAAAAAAAAAATTTAAAAAGGACTAGGTAAAAATGAAGGCATGAGGTAGGTGTTTCTGATCCATTCAAACTGGGGTACACATAAGAGAAGATAACTTGGCCAGATGGGCAACCAGGCTCAGATGATGATGGAATATGTGAAGACCCTACAAGAATGTGGATATAAGCCAGTCAGATGGAGGTCTTACAACCGAGTCTCTGGAAAGCATCACCTCGGCCTTCTCCCAGTCACCCTACGACAGCTCTTACATAAGCCCTCACACACCTTCCTGACTCTCACTGAAAAAAATGAATTTTTCATTAAATATATTTTGTTCATCTACAGACTCAAATATTACAGATCACAGGCATGCGCATGTGTTCATGAACATGTTCATATATGTGTATATTTGTATTTACTCTTTGGTTACTATGTCCTATTGTACTATAAATCCAAATTCAACATTTAATGCTCAATCATGTCAGGTAATATAATTGCTCAATCAAGCATTGTATTGACTATCTCAATAAACATTAAGTATTGACAAAAATATTGGAACAGGATATTTGCTGTTTTTTACTTCTATTCAACATTTGTATTATAGGTTCTAACTGGTAAAAATGGCAAAAAAAATCTATATATCATCATCATCTAATTAATTAAAATTATTCAATTTTTCCAAAAGAGGAAGATTGGAAAGGAAGAAGTAAGATTATCTTAATTCACCAATGAAATTATCCTATATGTTAAAAATCTCAAATAATTCACACAGAAAAACTACTGGAACTAGTCACCCTCCCAGACGTTCTACCTCCAAATACCACTACTGTTGGGGATTAAAATTCTAACATAAATTTGCAGGGAACATTCATTTTACTGTACCTAAAAAATAAAAATGAAAATATACACAGCATGTTCATAACAGCATCAATTATAATAGCCCTAAACTAGAAGCAATCCAAATGTTCATTAACTTGTGAATACATGTATAAAATGTGATAGCCATACAATGGATACTACTCAACATCAAAAAGAATTAATTACCCATACAAGCTACAATATGAATGAAAAAAAATTATGCTAAGAACCCAGATGCCAAAGATTATACATTGTAGGAGTCCATTCATATGATATTTCCAGAAAAGGAAACTTTATTATAGAGAATTAAGCAAATAAGCAACTGCCTCCAGTTAAGGGTGAAAGTAGGGATTCAAGTGCAAACAAGTTCAAGGGAACTTTTTCTTTTCTTCCTACCCCCCTCCTTCACCATTTCCCCCCCCCCCCAGGGGAACTTTTTCAGAGTGGCAGAAAGGTTCTAAAACTGGATTGTGGTGATAGATGCACAACTTTATCATTTCACTCATGTCGCTAAATTGTGCATTTTTTCTGATATGTAAATTATATTTCAATAAAGCCATTTGGGGAAAAAAAAAAGACTACATGTAAGAATCCTTTTTAAACCATGAAATACAGCAGCTGTTGTTACATTGGTTGTGACGCTAAGTGCTATGGAGCTGGCCTTTCCCACCAGGAACCTTCAGTGATCAACTTTACTGCTGTTCTCTGAAGTGTTCTCTTAAGTGAGTTTTTATAGATCACATAATGTCTGGGTCTTAGTAAGCACTATGTAAATAATAACTGCTGTTATTACTTCCACACTCAATGTTATTACTATTATTACTATTATTGTTTTTATTGTTGTTGTTGTAACAGGTAAGCCTTAAAAAACTCTAGAAGGTGGTACTGGGTCCTGCAGGGACCCAGTTGGACTCTGGGTTATGGACTCTCCCTCCAGAAGCTCTCAGGCAGCTAGAATTGTTCCTATGAGTCCCACTGAGAAGTGGACACATTTTTTCCATTGGTTAGCCTCCTTCAGTTTTAAAAAGGAAAAAAAAAAAAAGCCATCTTTTTCTTCTTTGTTCCTTTGTGCTTGCAACCATCCAATGTCTGGGGGCAAGACTTCTCCTTATGTGTCTTAAATGAAAGGTACTTGAGTTAAGACAAGCCTTTGTATTCCAGCCCCTCAACTCTCCAAGAGTCCCCACTCTGTCCATCCCACCAAGTCCATTCAGAGTTGTCTGGAACAGCTCTGAGAGAACAACCCTGCCTTCTCTGCACCCTAGATGGAGTCTTCCTAGTAGGTTCAGTCAGCTGGCAGGCAGGCAGGCAGGATTTCAGCAGCCCAGGCCACATCTGTAGGGGTGTCCATTCAGTGCTGCTGCTCTTAAGGCATTCAGGATGTTCCAGTGAGTCTGGGCCTCACCATGAGCTTCTAGCTACTTTTCTTTCTTTTTTTTCTTCCCACTAGGCGAATCCCATTTTATCTGATTCTGCTTCAGTTTCCTGCTTGCCCAGGTCACCTACAGCTCCCTTCCTCCAGGAAGCTGAAACACATGGCCTGTACAAGGGTCTGAGTGGGTACTGGCATGCACAAGCATCCTAAATGCTTGCTTCCCAAACCAGTTGGGGGCTGTCATGGCCTCCAGAGCTAGGCTAACAGAACTTTCTACATTGGAGAGAATGAGCCATATCTGTGCTACCAATGCAATAACTACTAATCACATTTGGCTGTGAAGCATTTGAAGAGCAATTAAATTTTTTATTTTATTTACTTTTAATTAATTTAAGTTTAAATGGCCACATGAGGCCAGCAGCTTCTCTATCAGCTTCCATAGCTCAGCTCATGACTGAAACCTGGCCAAGCTATATCCCAGGGGAGGGCGGCAGGGCGGGGCTGCTGATGGCAGGGTGAAGAGCTTCCTAATCTCAGACCACTCAACCTCTCCCCCACCCCCCATGCCACCCCCGCCACCCCCTTCTCCCTAAAGCACACAGGATTGTGGTCTCCTCTCTCCATCCCACTGAACCAGCAACCCCCACAGGCACAAACACCCCCTGAGGTAAGAGATGTGCTCAGGAGGCCTGAGGGCTGCTCCTTCCAGAGTTCAGGAACACATCTTTGGAAAAACCAAGCCACTACACTCAGGCTCTCTCTGCTCACTGCTCATTGAGCTGCCACTCAAGGTCACAAATGTCCTCCCTGATGCTACACCCAGCCTTCCTCATTGTGCTAACCCACCATCAGCATTTGACACAGGTGTTCACTCCCCATCTTTAGAGAGGCTCTGTTCATTTGGTCTCACACACTCCCCAGCCCAGACCAAAAACTTAGAAGAAAGTAACCCCCAAAGCTATCCATCAAAGCACTGCAGGTGAGTGAGGCCCACCTACAGGCTACCTTCCATTCAGCTGGAGAGAGGAACCAAAGAGCCTCTTCAGGGCTAACCACCAGCTTCCCTGCTCTCCCTCGTCCACAATGCAAGCGAGCCAGAGGGTGACAAATTCACAATGGCCAGTAATCTAGTAACTATTCAGCAGAGACTAGAAAATATACAGTGTGTGCTACATTCACCCAATTCTGTCTGACTTAGCTTATAAAAGCTAAATTACATTTCCTGACTTGGAACAACTATTGAGGAAAGCATCCCAGATGCATGTTGGGAAGGAAGGGTGCAAACTAAGGAGGCACAGGTGATTCATAAGGATGAATAACTGTAAATAGCAAGTAGGTGCAAAGAGAAGAGTCATGAGTATAGAATTCTCTTCCCACTCCCTAGAAGATTTCCTAAAAAAATAAAGTCTGTCAGAAGCAAGCCCCCTAAACATGTCTTCATAGGAATGCTAAGTGCCCAAAGGAGGGGTTCAAGGTCATGTTGAAAAGGTTAATGAGCACAAAGAGTCAGGAGCCTGGAAGTCAGTGTAGCTGTCAGGGAAGTCGGGGCGGGGTGGGGGTGGTGGGCGTCCAAACAGATACTACACTTGTACCAGCAGTGACAGCAGATGCTTATCTGACACTTGGTATGTGCCAAGTGTCATCTTAGCACCTGACATACACTAATTCAATGAATCTTCACAAGCAGATACCATCCTATTCAGCAACTTAGTAGCAAACAATACATTCAAAATGGGCTCAGCGTTCCAGGGCTCTTCCACATGAGGCCACAGGAAGCAAAGTCCCTAACACATGTGCACCCCAGTCATCAGGAAGAAGCTCCAAAGTGTTCACAAGAGGACAGCTGTCACAGCTCTTGGCAGTCGATTCAGAAAGTGGCTCTCCGTACCAGGAGCAACACAGCCCCTCCCCGCCCCACGGAGAACACTGATCACTATCGAAAATGCAGATAAAAGACACAGAGCTCTCAGAATTAATGCCAAAACCAATTCTCAAGTTAATGAGTAGGTATTGGTAGACATTTTGCCAAGCACACTGGAAAGAATAAACCTCTGTAGAAGTCAAATGATACAGGCTTATTAATCAACCACATTACCAGGGACTGAAATTAATCTTCAAAGCAAGAAAGACCTGGGACAGGCAGATGCACCTGGGCCTGGGAGCCCCTCTGTGGGCCAGGGCCCACAGAGGAGACCCATGCAGGAGGGGAAGAGGAATTGATTCCATGTGCACAGCTCACTCCCTTAGTCATTGGATCAGGGGTCCCCTCAGCACCCCAGGAACCTCAGAAAAAAGGAAGCTCCTCAAAATAACCTTTATGGCTCTGTGGACCTACCACTGCCAATAAATCTTTTTCACATCTCCATTATCATCTACCCATGTCTCCATTAGAATTCCAGGTGCCTCCTGGAAGATGCTTTGTGCTGACAATCCTGAGGTTGCACAGATCCCCAGCCCCACGACCCTCATATCAGACTTCATAGAGGCCCTGCCCTTCTGTGGGTCACATGTGTTCACTGAAAATAAGAGATTATTAAAGGTATTATTAATTAGATGTCCTCATGGACTTGTGAGCCATGATGATACTTCCCAAGCTGGTATTTGAGGAACAATGGTGTGTAAGTCATTTAGGATAATGTGGAAAGATCATTCTGGATAATGTGGAAAGAAGTGTTATATGGATGAATTCGTTTGAGAAGTGCTACTTCATCAAAGTTAAACAGACTCGCCAAGTCTTCTGTCTGATGGAGCGCCCTATGACTCGCTAAGGATTTCAAATGCTCTGTGTTTCACATATTTTTCCATCACTCATTCCATCTTCCTGTTAAGGGTGTTAGGACCTGCTGTACTACAAGATTTCTTTCGGAGTCAGTGCTCTGAAAGGCATTGAGCAGCCTAGATAGGAGCCTTGTGCTGTAGTTGTTCTGTCTGCACTTGAACTCCAGCCCTAAGCCAGCAGCTGGGGAACTTGACCTGCTTCTTTGTCTGTAGAATAGGATAAATGACTGTGCCCACTCCCGAGAGCAGGTCACATGGAATAACTAATCAAAGCGCCTAGCACCATATGCAAGCACTGGCAGTGGAATCCCATAACCCCTCTGAAATCAAACCTTTGTCCCCAGTGCTTACCAAGAGATGTGCTAAGGGTGCAGCACCTGCCTTTCATCATTACAAGCTCCCTCAGAGTCTCAATGACCAGTGCTCACTGGCCTTCACTAAGTTGACTTATTTAAACCCTTTCTGAACTCTGCAACATTCAGTATACTCATAAAAATCTGTCTAATCTGGGTTGGCAAGAGGGGGGCCAAATATCCTTGCTCTATTCATCAGAGGGTAACAGTCACCTGGTAGAAAGAGACAGTGACCACAAGAAGGAAACCTGGGTCCAATCTCTGGTCTACATAGGTTCCAAGGTCCAGTATGTTCTTAAGTTCAGCACCTCTGTGGGCCTGAGTCTCCTCCATCAGTAAAATTTTGGAGGAAGCAAACAATGTACATCTCCTACTTACCCAGAGAACTGCTTAGAAAGAATCCAGTCCAGATCCAACCTCAGCTCTACATAGTCAACTCAATATATTTAATAAATCTCATTGCACATAAAATTCACATCAATTTTTAAACATCTCTGCTTGTTGAATGTAGGCTAAGTATCTTGAAAAAGCTCCCTGGGTGATTGTGCCTGCCCTGTTATTGAGAAACACTGACCCGAATGATTATAAGCATCCTTTCCAACATTTCCTAAAAGGTCACTGGACTTGTGTTCCTCTGTGAAAAAGATGTTGACTTTTTTGCCTTAGAATCCTTATTTGGACAGGATCAGGGTGTCCCAAGAGTGAATGTTGGGAAGGACCCTCAGCCCCTATAGAGAGAAGTGCACAATATGCTCCAGTCTGATTCCAGGATATTCCTGTCAGATGCCTATTTCTGCAAGTCTCTCTCAAGCCTCTGACATTAGCCATCCCAATAGAGCCTCAAACCATGTGCCAACAAAAGCAAGCAATCCCTGTCTCAGATCTTCTTCCTCCCAATTCTATATTCACCTTACCCCACAATCTAGCTGAATGTTACTCCTTGTTGATGATTCCATTTCTATCCCACCCCCACTCCCACTCCCATCCCCGGGACTCAAAATTCTACCAGAATCTCAGGCTTGCCTTTGACAAGAACCCTGACTTGTTCTGGACTGTCTCAGATGAAACCACCTGAGCTGCCCCACCAGAACCCAGTCCAGCCAGGCTAACGCACCACCCAAGGGTCATTCAAGTTCCATCGAAACTTACTGGCCAAGGAAGAAAGGCCTCATCACCTGAGGCTCAGAAGAAGTCAAAGATTGGCTTCTGATTGATTCTAGATCTAGGCTTACCTGACACTCTGCTCCACCCCTCCATCAGCACAGGTCAGTGAGAACTAATAAAAAACAACAGCACAGCTGGACCTAGAAGGCACTGTGCCTAGTGAAATATGTAAGACAGAGAAAAACAAATATTGTATTATTTCACTCACATGTGGTACATAAAGAAACAAGACAAACAAATGAACTGGAATAATACAAAAATAAACTTTTAGACTATAAGACCTAACTAGTGGTGAGCACAAGGGATACAGGAGGAGGATGAGTAAATGAGGGTAAAAGGATCAGTTGTATGTAGAATGGAATTAGTTTAGTGGTGACCACAATGCATTCTATACAGATGTTGATTTATAATGATGTACACCTGAAACCTACATAATGTTATAAACCAACATTACTTCAGAAAAGAAAGTTTTTGTTTTGTTTTGTTTTTTTTAAAGAAGTCTAACAGGCCAGGCATGGTGGCGCATGCCTACAAGTGGCAGCCTAGGAAGCCGCAGCCAGGACCAGGGATCGTGGTTCAAGTACCGCTGGGGGCACATAGTGAGACCTAGTTCCAAAAAAATATAGTTGGGCATGGTGGCATGTGCCTGTAATCCCAGCTACCTGGGAAGCTGAGGCTGGGGAGTGCCTGAGTCTGTGGTACCCCAGGCAACATGAGCCTGCGGTTCCACAGGCAAAAATAGCAAGACCTAGCCTCAAAAAAAAAAAAAAGAAAGAAAGGAAGAAAGGAAGGAAGGGAG
>PVHY01001392.1:0-77071 GCA_004024945.1 Uropsilus gracilis | reverse complement strand
GGGCTAAACATGGACAAACAACAAAAGAAAGGAGGCAAAGTGACCAGAGGAGATGTGGTGTGAGGGGGTATTTCCATGGGGATCAGCAGTTATACAATCATATATTATAAAATATGCAAAAATAAAAAAAATTAAAAATTAAAAAAAAAAACCCAACAAAAAGTTATTCATTTAACTCATTTGAATGATACTTATGAAGTCCTACTATGTGCTTGGTTGTATCCTAGACACTGGGAACTCAACAGTAAACATAAACAAAGCTTCTGCTCTGAACTCTGACAGAACTGACAGCACATAAAACTTCCTGCTGTGGTAGAGGTGACTTGGGGTGAGAGGAAGGAGGGGAATACGATAAAATACTTTCTCTATCAGACATCCTACCTAGAAACACTGCCATATATAGCCTCAGAGGGAGATACAATGGCCAAACAAATTATGCTCTACAGCCTCTACAGGAGGCAATCTGCACTCTGGATCTTTTCTAGGCCCTCAGTCTACAGATGAGGACCTCTTACAAGGGCAGGGAAGGCTCTTGATGAATTCACAGATGGTGGTAACAAAGTCAGAACATTCTAGCCAGCTGGTATGACCTTTCGGGACCAACCACATAGAACAGGCCTGTTTTCTCTTCCCAAAAGGCAATGAGCTGGCTCCAGCATGCACACCAAGTTCCTTCAGGGCTGGCTTCCAGGATCCCCTGGGGCCTTCTGAGTCAGCCTCCTCTGAAACACTCCATCACCAGTGCCACCAGAGTGCTCTGACAGCAGAGTGGCACCAGATCAGAGACCCCTGTCATGATTTTGTCTCATAATCCATGATTCAGGGAATGTCTCCCTAAGCTTCTAGTCCGGAGGCAAACCTGAGCTGGGTCCAGGGTACTTTAAATCCACTCAGGAGGTGGTCAAGGTATAAGCAACAAAGGAAGTGAACAGATACCCAATAACAAGTTCCATGAGGGAAAAGAGGAAGGATGGGCTGATGGGAAGGACATTTCTCTGAAAACTGAGGCTTTCTGCCCTCACCCCACCAACAGAGAGCTACACAAGTGTTATGTATAAATTCCTCTGATTTTAAGGCACCATTAAAGGCAGTTCTGTGAAACAAACCTATCTCAGAATGTGAATAGGTAGTCCTTAAAAATGTGTTCTATGATAAACTGTTTGAGGGATGCTGGGCTGAACAAAGCAAAACTTTATTATCTCAGTATTTGCCAGTTTTTGATTTGCTTCTAGGTACTTAGCCCTCTGAGGAAAAAGGCACTAACATCCAATACTGGGCATCTCGACATGTGGGGCACCATGACTCTTCATATACCACGGCCTTCAGTCCTTATCCAACCCAACTCACCCCAACTTTCCAAAGAAATATGGAGGCTCAGAGAAGTTAGGCTGGTCAGCCCAAGCTGGACACTAGCCTAGCCCAAGTCTCAGCAAGACACAGCCCTCCTCCAGCTGGTGAGCATGAGAGGTAGAGAGAGAAGGAAACAATGCCCTTCCCCGGTCCTGTTTCAACTCATCTCTATGTCCTAGGAGGAGAATAAACTCTGGAAAATGAAAGTCACCCTCATACATGTGACCTTTCACACAGTGACCCTGCCCACCAGTGAAGAGGGGTGCAGAATCAGATCTGTCTCACCCCCTTGGCAAGCAGTCAAGGAAGGAACATGACTGTCCCTTTTCCTATGTCAGGCAGCCACGATAGTCACAGGCAGAGTAGGACTCCCAGGCTTGCCAACAACATGTTCACGTTAAGGTACCCCCATCTGTCCTCTGGCTACTTCACCTGTGTGATAAGCAGGGACCATATGACTAATTGTAGGTATAGCAGGTGGCAGCCAATACCTACTGAGCTAAGGATTTCAGAGTCTGGAAAGCCAAGTGGAACAACACTGTGAAATCCCTTTGATTCTGCTTTCTCCTGATATTGAGGCTGATGGGATAGATAATAGACCACCCCAGGATCCCCACCCCAGGTTCCAGAATTCATATATAACCCCCTGCAAGACCCCTTCCATAAGATAGTTGCCTGCTTCACTGATGGGAAGTTAAACATTGGTTATTTTAATTAGTTTCTTAAATTGGTTCCAAACTGAACAAAGTAATGAAGTTCCATAAACAGTCCTTAAAAGCCTTCTCTGTTTTATGAAACTGCCAAGAATAAACAGCAGAGAGCATATAAGAACTCCCACAGTAGTGAGTGAAAATACAGAAAACACAGAACAAGGAAATGCAAAAACTGAATATGGCTTTTACTATATTTCTCAAATTTCACTGAAGGGGAAAAAAGAGATGGAACTTTAATGGCTTTCTGCAAAAAGCTATACACTGTGCTTTGAAACATGAACAGATGATTGAAGGAATGAATGAATGACAGCTGTCAATCTGGGTTTTTCCATTTTGATTTTGTCCCCAGTGTATGGGTTTTCTGCTCCTGCCTCCACTCTTTCCCACCCTGCCTGTGAACCTGAGCTAGGACAGGCACTTGAGGTACTGGTACTACAGGGGGCTCAAGGAGTCCCCCTCTGTGAAGCCCTCCTCTTTCCTGCAAGTGATTGTTATTCATTCTTTTTCTAAACTTTTAGCACTGTGTGGGTCTCCCTGTGGCCCTTATGGCATCCCACCCTAACTGCTGAAATATGCCACCCACCTCCACCACCATGAGTTCATGAAGCAGCAAGCTAGCAAATGTCACTGAGATGCCATAGACAGCACCATGTCAGGCAAACATCAGACTACTGTCAAAAGCTTGACCACAGGATGGAGCCTTCCAGGGAAAGGTGAGCACTGGCCAAACTTATGTACTGCACTTGCCTTCCCCTATCCCAGAAGAAGCCCCCTCATCACCATGGACCAGGCAGAGAGGCTGAGTCTCCATAAAAGACTGTTTCTCGGCCCCATGTCACCAAATAAGAGCAAACTGAATGCTGGAGCCATGGGACGCAGGAGAAAGGAGCTGATAGTCCTTACAGAGTTGTTCTTGACTCCCTCTCGCTTCAGTTGGGGAGAAAAAGTGGTTTCTTTTCCACGGCATTAGACGCTTCTAATGGTGATAAACCTAACACCACAGACACAGAGATAAATGCCCTGTGTGAGTGAGGAACATAGGGGACTGTGTGCCTGGGTCAGACACACAGGCAGGCAAATGTGAGCAGCAGGACAGCTAGCCCGTCACACACGCTCCCATTAAGCAAGCAACATTGAGAAAAACGGAGCTGGTGTGTTCCCCGGCCGGGCCTTTTGCATCGCCCTGCAGATGTGGTCTGGGTAGTGCTAGTTCACAGGGAACAAAGGCATGGAGTCTATCCCCCATCCTCCACCTACTCTAGATTGGCCCCCTGCTCTGTAGAGGGGCCAAGATGGAGAAAGAAGATTTCATAAGCCTCTGGGGGGGGGGGGGAAGAGTATATAAGAGGCTGGACATCCAGGTCTGGACAACAGAAAGAGCAAGAGCCAGGAAATCAGAAACTAGCTGTACTAGAATGTGGAAAACCAGGTTGACCTCAGAGAATCACTTCCTCTCCTGTTAAGTGGTGACAACAATTGTCCTGAAGCTCTTATGTGGCTGCCTAAGGTCCCTGCCGGAGGTCAGACATCAATTAACCCTTCCCACGTGCAAGTGCAAGCTAAGGACACGAGACACAGTTCAGGGGGAGCTGGTTCCCACATGTTGGCTTTGGAGGAATCACCTCTGGTCCAGTAATTCTACCCTGGGGAACTATCCTAAGGAAATAATGCTAATTAGAGAAAAGAATCTTTATGCATGTGGATATTTATCACAGTAAAATTTATGATAGGAAAAAACTAGAAAGCATCTAGGAAGCTGAGAACAGGAAAAGGGAGCAGTGAACTAAGGTTCATCCACATCAATGGAGCTACTCAATAAAATTTCAAAGACTGTGATTACACAGAAAATGGTGATGACTAACATTAACTGAAAGTCATGAGACAGTTTTCTCTCTCATTTCATTAGTTTAAAAGATAGCTACATTTCATATATTGATATAAATATATATATATATATATAAAGACTCAGATTGCTTTAAATATATAGTATCACTCTCACTTTGCTTATATTTTTAAAAAGCTCTAAGAAAGAATCAATGGTGATCATTTTTATGTGGTAGTAGAGGGATAATATTTTTAAATTTTAATGTGGTTTTCTGATATTTTAACAGCTATTACTTTAAATAGAAAAAGGAGTATACACACACACAAAAAAAAAAAAAAGGAGTACACATACTTTAAAGGTGATTCAGACACAGAAAGGGGACCTCATGCTACAGAAGAGGGAGGGGAGGAAAGGTTTTGATGCAAAGAAATAAATGAATTTCTTGAAGAAACACTAGACAGGACCCCCTGAGACATAACTTAGGGGAACACAAGCTTTCCCCATACCTTGGCTTCTAAGGATCTCCCCAGAGGGACCAAAGTCTACAAAATCCTTATACTGTGCATCAGAGTTTCAATAAAAAGTCCCACTCAGCTTACACTCCTTACATCTAGACTTGTTATTTTAAGTTAGATATGTGCAGACTCAAATTAGAAAGAAGATAACTGATTGAACTGAGCCATCCACTCCAATCTACCCAGGGCACAGTCAGGGCTGAACTTTGCTGCCCTGAGATCACAGATAGCACAGTGCACAACTCAGCTGTGTCCTGGTGAATGAGTCCGGGAGGTATGCAGCCCCAGGCCTGCCCTAGATTCTCCACACAGGAAGCTCTGTCACACAAAAGGTAACCTCTCACTCTTCCTGTGTTTTAACAGAACTCTTCTCTCCATTAGAAGGCATGGTGGTTTTAGAGCCCAAAAAATAGATGCAAAAGTCAACTCCAGGGGCTGTTTTGCCCAAGACATCCAGATTACCTTTGGGCATGATCTGATGCATGGCAACCGAGAGGAAGAAGATGGAGTCACTGTAGTAGCTCCCCGAGCCGGCACTGAAGTGCTTCTGCATGGCTTCTACCACGGGGAAGAGCTTGTCCGTCAGCACAGCAACATCGTGGAAGACAACCTATAGCGACATCATGGAAGACAATGTGAGCAGATAGTCCATCTATCCAGCACACACCCGGGACCACAAAAGAAAAATAGTGCTCTGGGTCCATGAGTCAGGGTACCAGTGAGATTTAAGGAACCAGCAGAGTCTGGCTCTGGGACCAGGAGCTGTGCATGTGAGGGGTGTGTGGCATGCATGTGAGAAGTATGCAGTGGGAGAAATGGGAGCAGGCCCCAGTCTGCTTTTCATCATGAACTTCAAACTGGGTCATCCTGAAATGGAAACACTTCAAGTGTCCAGTCCTAAAATTCAGACCCATCTGAAAGTCTGGATGATGGCTGCTGACCTCAGCTTCAACACAGCTACAAACTGCCAGGCAAATGTTCTACCTCCCCTGTCAAGTGGGTGAACGAGAGCCTCTGGGCACCAGAAAATGCTTGGAGTTGCAATAAACTCCCCCATCAACTCAATGAGGTATGTTGAGTGTCCCAGGCACTTTGGAGGTGATGTGAGAGGTATAAGGTATCACTTTTCTCAAAACAGAGTGTAGAGATGTCACCAGCTGCTGAACAGAGCCCTGCAGGCTATGAAGCCCTCTCATGCACATGAATCCCCATGACAATATGACTCCAGCAAAACACACGTCACAATCACAGCTCAGGTTACAAATGAGAAAGCAGATGCTCAGAGGCTCCGCTGATCAGAAGCAGAGGCAGAACTTAAAGGCCTGATCTCCAGATTCTAAGTCCCAATCATTTCACTACAAAAGCATCTCCTTTTCTCAACAGCAGCAACAGAAGAGGTCATTGCTATCATCAGCACCACCATGACTGGCATAAGCAAGAGCACTAATAGGACCCTAATGGCTTGGTTTTCCTTGTTTGACATTGTTCCAGATTATAAATCCATCCCACAGGTAGCCCCTGCATCTACAGGTCTGTCTCTATATTTGCTAGATGGGAAGATGGCCACAGGTTCTGTTGCTCTGGCCCAGCCCCTGGACACATGATGACCACCAATTTCAGGCGTGCTGAACTAAGTGAACTGCACTTTGAACAAGTTACTAAACCTCTCTGAGTCTCAAATACAGAAATGATAACCACCACCTCCTACGGAGGGACTACCTGGGACAAGCAGATAAAGCGCTCAGCTCAGGGCTTGCACACTGCACTTACTCCTCAGAGTCAGCATTCTTCCTCTGCCCCCTCCTCAGTCCCCTAAACCCCCTCTCCTGACAGATCAGTCTTCACTCATGATCCAGCTACTCCCTCTGAGCCTCATTACACCTCCAAATCATTGCAGGAAACTGGAATTGGACAAGAAGCTGGAAGCTGACAGGAGAGTCTCTCAGAAATAGAAGCCTCTATATAATGAATAAAAAGGCTAAGAAAATAGAAATGCACATCCAAACATACTCACTCACTCAGCGCATGGCCAGCCTGTCACACCCAAGCTAGGGGAGCTAGATTGATATCAGCAACCAGGTTCTTCCACTACCTGGGCCCTCATCTCTCCCCAAAGCTCACAGGAGACAATAATATCCCTTCAGCATTAATAGATTTATGAGGACAAACTGTCCTTAGTACGTTGTTCCAAACACTGTATGGTGGAGCTGAAGCCAGTGAATATTTCATATCATAAATCTACTTAAAGATGAATTAATATGGTTCATGGAATATGCTTTCTGCAGGAAGAAGCAAAGCCTGGACACCTCAACTATGAATCAAAACACCCCGCCTCTTGGTATTAGTTTGCAGCCATGCTCTCTGGAGGCAGGGGAAAGCACACTCTGAAGCCCAGCTGAGAGCAGAGGAACAAGAATAAAGGAAAGAGTGAAATAAAGAAAGCTTAGATAAAGTGCCTCTCCTCAAAACATTCCTTCTCACCACCACCCCCCTTCCCCTCCAAGCTCCCTACCACCCTTCTTCCCCTCCAAGCTCCCTACCTCCAGAGAAGCAGGAAGAATTATGTGCTATATAACCTAGAAAACTAGGAACACTGAAGGTAATTGGCCAATGAGAAGATCCCAAACGACGCCTTGCTCCAACTTGACTATATGATTTTCAGGGCTATAGATTACAAAGTCAAGTCACTAGTTGTGACTTTTATTAATTTATGCTACCTACAGACTTAAAATCCCATTTTCATAAAATACCTGTTTCCCATGCCCAGCTCTGAAAATGATTTCTTTCAAAGTCTTGCTTTGCAGCCTCAGTATTAACCCCAGTACCAACCCCCATCCAGTTGCATCACCCAGAGCAGTTTTCCAGAGGACCTTGTCTTCTTCATCCACCTAAGATGTTTTGCATACAGCTGGGAATTGCGGTAGGATGCTGTCACTGGAAACAGCTTCCTAGCCCACCCACCAGAACCCAGTTCATACCAGGAGGCAGTTAGTTTTCCCTTTTCCTATTTCAAGTCTCTTACTATCTTCCTTTTACAAGAGATCTTTAAAAGAGATTATATCGTACCCCACATAAGAGAAAAACGCCAGGAATAATGACTACATCTGTGTTAAGTTCCTTGCCTACTTTTACTTTTAATTAGTCTGTGTGCCACTTCCAAAGGCACCAAATTCAACAATGACTGAGGGAGTCCCAGGCTGAGAGGGTCTCACGCTGGGCCTTCTCCAAAAGGAGGCGTGCAGTTGAGAGAGCTCTGAAACCTAAGAGGTCTTAGAAAGACACAACGGCTTTGAAAAGAGCAGTTGGGACTGGGGGACAGCAGCCCCACCTCCCAGGTGGCAGCACATTCATTCTCCACACATCCACAAGCAACAAGAAGGGCAGCACCTGGTGGCAGGCAGAGGCAGACGCCTTTGTCAGCTGGCACTGGGTTCACTGGCACAGACCTAATAAGTCAGATCACCACTCATCGCTCCCCGAACTGTCCACTGGGGACGGGAGGCCATGCCAAGCCTCAGCTCAACTTGGTGGAAAAGACATTTATCACTTGGCATGCCCTACTGGGTGTCAGGTCCCACCCTGCTCCTGAGCCAAGAA
This sequence comes from Uropsilus gracilis, assembly GCA_004024945.1. Taxonomy (NCBI): domain Eukaryota; kingdom Metazoa; phylum Chordata; class Mammalia; order Eulipotyphla; family Talpidae; genus Uropsilus; species Uropsilus gracilis. The sequence goes on along the minus strand of PVHY01001392.1, from coordinate 69,071 downwards.
GGGAGGTGGCATGGCTGGCACAGGGCACAGGGAGACACCGGGTTTCCCAGAAACACCAAGGTTTCTGGAAGATCAGCTGCTCCACGCTGGACAGAGGGCCTGCAGGAAGGCAAAGTCACCCGTCTAGGCTCAAGCCCAGAGAAACTGCTGGAGGAAGAGTGACAGAGCAAGCTCTGGGCACCCAACCAGAAGCCAGCACTACTGGTAACCCTGCCTCACACTGGGATACAGGGACAGTCAATGGGTTTCCACTTGCCAGAGGGCTTGCAGGAACACTGGCAGAGGAAGAGAAGAAGCTTCTACAATGGAGCCTGGACTCCAGCCTTATTCATGACAATGTCCAGCAATGAGCCCAGAAAACTTGCCTCCCATGCAGCTATCACCCCAGGCCAGTACGGGCTGGAGTCACATGCTGATGCTCAGACATGAGTGGTCGGTTCTAAGTTCAGCTGCTGACTCCACCACTCAGTTACCTAATAACCTGGTCAAAATACTTAAACTCTTCATCAACTACCAAATGGGAAAGAATCATGGTGCCTGAACTCATAGGGTTTTTATGAGGGAAGCAGTAAGAGCCTGACAAAAAGCAGTGACGTTCCACATAGTCATAAAGACTTTCCCATAAAGAACACCTAGATTTGAGGAAAGAATATGTTCTGTAATAAATAGCCTGAGATACTACCTGCAATAATTAGAGCTGCCTGGCTCTTCAGGGCTCTGACTGGGATGGAAAGGGGTCCCTGGCCCACCTTCCAGCTGCACTCAACCCTCCCAACACCCCACTCAGAGCCCACCAGAAGGTTCCTTTCACTCTCTTCACACTCAGCATGAAGAACCTATTTACAAAACATGCTTCTAAAGTTACTAAGACAATCCATGCCAGTAGGTAGATTAGACACAATTCTGAACTGAAGCAGTATCAAGATATAAGAAGTCATTAAGGGTTTATATCCGTGTCACAATTAAAAATGGCATGTCCCAGGGGCCAGTCCCTTGTTCTCAGGCCTCCAGTAGACTGGCAGGCCACTGGCAAAGACAGGAGGAAGGCAGTCCTCTGAGTTCAAGAAAGAAAGGCAAGTCTTTTGGACATGAACAATACAGGGCATGTTCCCAGAGAGGACCTGCTTATGCCTTCTCAGAGCAGAGGTATAAGCAGTCCTCATAGCCATACCACATCCTTCAGGAAAAATGGGGGAACAAGAATCAGTCAGTGGCTTGCTCTGATAAAACGGTGGGCACAAGTGAGCCGCATCATAGGCTGCTCAGTTCCGTAAATATATTCTTAATTTATGTGATTTCAGTAATCAATTCTAATGAGAACTGGAGGGAAAATCATTTTCTGGGGGGAAAAAATTGTTTCCTCCTTTTCTCATGACTTGAACTATGATGTGAAAGGATATTTCTACAAGAGAACAGTCTTAACAGGCTGGCACTCTTTAATTCCACAAATATGCCAGATTCATATGCTTCAGAGCCTTTGCACTGGTTATTTCCTCTGTTTAGAAGTCTCCTCCCCCCAGAATCTTTATGCGCACAGGTCCTTGTAACCATTCAATTATCCACTCAAATGTCACCTTCTGCCATCTTTCCAGACCAAAACGACAATAACACCCCCCATACCCCAAACCACCCCCACCCCTCCACACAAAGATTCTTAAGCTATTCAATTACCAAATTTATTTTTATCACCAATTCCAAATTCTATCACCAAATTACCAAATTCATTTGTATCACCAATTGTTATATTTGGAAGCACTGGTCATTTACTACCTGTTTCTCCTCAGCCCCCACCAGCCTGCCAGGAACTGTGAAGGAGGGACCTTGGCTCACCACCATGCAAGCGGCTCTTAAAGAGCACTTCACTCTGCGGAAGCTCAGAGGAAGCTAGCTATGAGAAAGAATGAGCAGAAGAGAGGGCAGAGATGAAAGCACGTAAGGTGCACTAGACACAGAGCGCACTGGGTCCTGCTGGGTCTAGTCCTGAGCAGCACCCTCAGCCCCTTTCGTCTCTCACATCTCTTCATCTCCATCCCAGCCCTGATCCAAAGGTCAGGAATTTTGTCCACCATGAACAGAGGCTCAATCTCTGGGAATCTGGTGTTCTTTACACCTTTAATCTGCCTGGTCCAGTGTCGAGTAGGGCTGGGCTGCAATCTCTCACTCTGTCCACAGGGCCTAGTGCCTAAAGAAATGATGGACCCCAGGTATGCCAGGAAAAGCAAAAGATACTCTTTGTTAGGTTTCAGTAGAAAAGCTAAATTATCATCGATAGAAGGTTTTTATGAGAAGAGAAAAATACAAATCCACAGGTGAGGCCCCTTCCTAGGGTGGCTTTTTCAAAACTGCAAGATGTCCCAGATGCACATTCATTTTGTCACACAGAATCACAGCTGCTGAAGAGGAAAAAAAGAAGACCCATCTCATTTCCAAAGTAATTTCCAACACCCATTTTCATGACCTGCTTTACTAACAGCTCAACGGTCAAACCCTTCTGCCACCCTGGCTGAGGAGGTGTAGTCTCACAGACCTTCTTGTCCAGCCCATCTATACCTTGAACATACTGCATTACCGGTAGTTTCCAGATAATCAGACCGGCAGCAATGTTCCGGGACCCTACACAATCCATGTAGGCCATGTTCCAGTTCTCTAAAACCTCGATATGCCAGGGGAGGGTTGGACTAGGAGGAAACAAGGTAAGAGAGACAGCCTGGCACCTGTGGAAGACCCACAGGATGAGGGAGATGTGTGTCCACTTCCCTACCAGGAACTGGTCAGATCCAAGGTTCTCTATTTTCAGCATGCCAGGTTCTTGCTGGGGAACCTTACAAAAATGCAGATGCCTGTGCCCTGACCTGTCCACTGAGTCAGGATCTGGGGTGAGGCTCAGGGATCTGCATTTAAAAACTACCCCCAAGTACTTACACTGCAGGATGTGCCCAGCCCCTCTGAGAAAGCAGGTGAGGATGGCCCCTCTCTAGTCTCACCAGTCAGAATGCCAGCTGGAGTCAGCTCCAGAAACCTTGCAACAGGAAGGCAACACACAAACCTCTACAGCATGTGCAAAGGAGACCAAGGTGGAAAAAGCCCACCATTTCATCTGAAAGTAGCCATGGGCAGTCCCGGATGGTGGGGACAGGGGAAGGGGACTATGTAACCTCACGCTCCATCCAGTCCAGCTTCTCCATCTACCCCGTGCGTCTTTTCACCATGCTTCATTTTTTAGTCTGTGATGGAGAGAGAATGGCAGGTGATTCTCTTCCCTCTTTCAAAAGCTCAATTCTCTGTTGACTTGGGAGCTCCTATAGTGCAATCACGGAAGAGTCAACCACCATGACCAGAGGGTAGGAGGCCCAGGGCATAGAGATTGATCCAAGGTGCACCCAGCGTGGCTGCAACTTTTCCTCCCCATCCCCTTGTCCCTGTCCTCCAAACTTCCAGTGGTAGCAGGGTTTCGGGAAGCAGAGATGAAGACCTTTTGGCATGGTGGTATGTAAGGCTATATGCATGAGAACGAGCAAGAAAGAGTTGGTCTGTCCGGCGGCAAACACCCGGGCTTCCAAATGAGTTTCCAGGATGACCAGTTTGCCAGGAGAGAGGAGCCACATCCCAGGAAGGGGAGGTAAAAACAGAGGCGACTCCAAAGGAAGGCGTGGCAGAGGTCTGTGCCAGCTTCCGAGCCTGTGTGTGCTCATGAGCATCTGACGGTGACATCAGATGAGAGCACTGCCCTTCAAGATGTTCTTGACCAAGCTGAGGGACTCCATAAGCACAGGTCCTGACCTCTACCATGTAGTTCATCCAGCTCCCGCTACCTAACTCCACCCACCCCTCACCACTTGCTGCTCCAGGATGTAGGCCTGGGTTCTCCCTCTCTCAACCCTGAGCAGGCATTCCTGAAAACAAGTGTCCTTGGTCACTCCTTGCATTTTTCTAGCACTCACAAAAGAATACTTTTTATAATTTCTTTTTAAAATAAGTGATCTGCAGACAGTGGGTATAATCACTCTTTAAATCACCTCTTTTAAAAGTTATGAGGCCTTTTTTCCACATTTAATACAGCAGGTCCAAGTGACCTGCTGTATCATTTCATTCAATGACATGTTTTAATAATGTCAGTGGAAAAAAAATTCCCACCTGGAGCCATGGTATGGAGTCCACATTCTCCCCACATCTGTGGGGTTCCTCTCGGCACTCAGGTCTCTTCCCACTCCCCAGGCTAAGAGTGTGTCTCTATTGCCCCAGTGTGAGTTAAGGTGTGAGGTGCTGTGAGACACAAGGGTGTGTTGTCCAGGATTGAGACCCAGCTTGTGCCCTGAGCTGCCAGGATAGGCTCTCACCACACATGACCCTGATGAGTGGATGAGTGAGTGGACGGACGGACAGATGGACGGACGGACGGACGGACGGACGGACGGACGGACGGACGGACGGACGGATACAAATGATCATTAATGTTGGAAGTGTTTGGTTATTTAGAAGTTGGGGGTTTGTTTTATTTTGGTTTGTTTGTTTGTTTTGTTTGTTTTTGTGACCAGAAACACCCCATAGGAACTTAATTCCTGTTCATATCAACCTCTGGTAAAGTTGATTTCATTACATCATTTTATTTAAAGTCACGGTTTCTAAGAACCTACTGATCACATTAAGTGAGGTTTTATTGAACTGAACTTTCCTGACATTAGAAGCCAGTTTCCACAATACAATGCCTTCCAACCCAAAAGATAAGAAAAGTTGTGAGAGAGCTGGAAGGTCGGGATGGGAGAAGAGGGAAGAAAAGAGGAAACCACAGCATTGGAGTTTTATTACCAAATCATAGGATAAGTTGCCCCATTTAACTCTCACCCAGAAGGAGGGCAGCTGTAGGCCTCTCAGGTATTCTTCACTAGATTGCTTAATTTACTCTTTTTTTTTTCATGGTAATCTTCCATGACCTATGACTCCCATAGAACACTACAGTTTTACCACAAGTGTCACCAAAATGACATGATCAACCAGCTTTTTGCTTCGGTCACGGAGGCAAGAAAGTGACCTCAGTTAGGGTCCTTTGTGTGCCCCCCCCCCAGACTCTCAGTCCACACCAGCCCCCCTGCCTCTTCAGGATGGGGTGGACAAGTAGGAGATCTATGGCCCCCAAGTATCATATGAACACAGACACCAGGAGTCTCTGTTCTTTCGACCAAGGCTGATCATTCTCCTCGGTTTCAAGAAACCCTTTTGTCCACTGCTCCCCAATGTGTGCTGCACACGTGTGGAGGGGAGTCAAAGAGGCCTCCAGAAGGCACACATTTCAGTTTTATATTACGGATTTACTTGATAAATACTAGAAAATTTTGTAGAAACTTTAGTGTCATGACTTTACAGATATTATCTAACAAGAGACTAAGGAAAAACAAATAAAAGTAATAGCCTCACTTGTTTTTATGAAGAAAGTGATACTGCAGGCAGTTCTGCAATACTGGCAAAAACCACGAAGGAAGCTTGGACGACGTGACTTTGGAGACACTGCTTGTCCATCACCTCATTTTGTGGGTGAGATGATGTGTTTAAAATGCCAAGCACAGCACAGGCAGCAGGAAGTGTTCACAGACCAAGTCCCTGCTTCCCCAAGGTCACACAGGCTGACGTCAGGCCAGATCTCCTGACTCTGGGGTTTCATTCAAAGCCTCTCCACAAGCCCCCTTCCCATAACCTCAGGCTAAGACAGTTCACCCTGCAGAGGCTCAGACCCATGTTTCTCCAGGTCCCACAAGCTAGGCCCAGCTCCTGCTCACTGTTGGATGACAGAGAAATGAAAAGAAAGTCAGGCAGCAAAGGCGACACTGTGAGCTCATCCTGTTCTCCCCTCAGCCATGCCCTACACAGAGGAGGCACCATGTTCAGGGAGAAGTCACCTATCCAAGGTGACTCAGGAGACAGTTCAAACTCAGGCCTTTCTGATTGCAGCCTCCCGGTACCAGGCACTGCCCTCCTGCACCTCCCTCCACTTTATTCCTCACCAGTGTCTGTGAGTGTATGTCAGTGTCTATGAGTGTATGTCCTATAAACCTGAATCTGTCAGAGGTAACATATTGTTTACAGCCATAGTCCATGTTTAAATTAACTCTAGGGTAAAAAGTCTCTTCATTCCCTTGACCTAGCAAGGACTCCTTTCCTAGATGGGTCCAGAACCCCCACACCACTTTGTCCTCACCATCCCCACATCTTCCTCTCCTGCTCAGGCCTCCTGCTCCCTCCCCTGGGCCAGGAGAGTGGCCCCCAATAGTCCCTTTATTCTATACTCCACAGTGGCCAGAGTAACCCTTCTCAGTCACAGCTAGAGCCCTCGTGGGACTGGCATTGAGATCTGCCTTCCTCCCCCGACGTTCCCCACAATCCCTCTGCAGTCACTGGCCTCCCTGCAGCTCCTCAAACACACCAGGCACCCCCTCCCCACTACCCAGCCTCAGCTTGAGCCCACCACCCAACTGCTCCTGCTCTGTTGCTGTCTGGTCAGTTTTTCTCCTTCTGTTCTCTGCTCAAATGCCACCTTCTCAATGACAACATCCTTGCCGATCCAAAACTCCCAATCACCTGCAAGCCCGACATCATGCGCCCTGTGAGCTTGAGCATGACGTACTCACCAACTGGGACACTGTGCAGTTAGCTCACTCCTTATCATGGAACAACAAAGAGATGGAATGAAGCATAACCCTACCCAGTAAACACTGGCTCAAGGTTTCACACAGCAGCAAAACTGGCCTAACACGGGACTTAAAATGATGGTGGCTTTCCTCAGCCTCACCCGCACGGGTGCTCGCAGACAGCAGCAGCCATGGTGTTCCCTCTGTCAGCATTAATCCGCATGGGACTTCAGCCCCTGGCCTCTGAGGCCCCTCCCTCAAGCCTCCAGAAAGCACAGACCAATTCGCCAGAAACAGATGACCAGAGAGCACCAGGCCACACCACCCCAGCCCGGCTCTGACCTGGCAGCCACAGAGGCAAAGAGGAGGCTGTTTTGCTAACTGAGAAGTCAAAGTGGGTGAACAACACCTGTAGAGTTGATCACTGATCTGACACCATGTTTCAGACCTGGAGACTGAGGCCCAGGAAGACTGGGGCAAAGGTTACTCTACTCGAGTTGAAGTAAAGTACCCTCATCTTCAAAGTCTGAAGACACTGGGGATGATCAGACCAAGTCTCCACACAACCAATTTGAAGAGGTACTAAGTTTCCCTCCTATCCTGTTCCCAAATTTGTCCTTGCTTCCTCTCACAAAGATAGCAAGATCCACACCAGAAAAAGCTAGTTAACATCATGGGCTGAGGACAAGGTAGCATGACAAGTTGGACTCTGCACCAGAGAATAGTTCAGCAAGATCTTGAGGTGCACCCATTCCAGAGCAGGAAATGTCTTTAGAGAAGCAGAGCCTGAAAAAATTCAAGCACAGATGTGCCTGCAGAAGTGACCCTGACTGTCACAGCAATGTTAGGGGTGGCAAAGAGTGGAAACAACCTAGCCATGTCAGAGGGGCTGGAGGAGGAGTAATGGTTAAAGTGGGGTCCACGTATAATCAGATACTACATGGCACTTAAAGTGACCAAATAAGACTGAGATAAATCAGCATAGATACTCCCAAAACTATAATGTTGCATGAAAACAGGAACAACAAAAGAATATAGAATGAGAACATTTATATAACTTTAAAATATACACAGCAATAAAAATTATCTTAAGTTATGGACATACACATACTTGGTAAAAGTACAAAATTACAAATTCCACAAAGCATACCAACATTCATATGACAGTGAACACCTCTAGCAGAAGGATCAGAAAGAAAAACAGCAGTAACCACTAACTATAGATTTATTTAATTCTAAAGCAACAAAGTGTGAACACCTGAAGCAAAAACAACAAAGTATGAACACCTATTTTTTCTATTTAGTAGGAACATTAGGTACCACCTACATTTTCTTGAAATTTTTCATACGTTGATACCTCATAACTCAAAGGTATGAAAATTGCTTTTAAAAAATGAAAAAAATGTAAAGGACTGCACAGAGGAGAGAAAGAAAGGTTATGCAGTATAAATTAGCTGCAGAACTTTTTCTAAGAGAAGCTGAGGGAGTGGCCACAGAGGAATGTTCTAGCTAGGTACAGCTGTGCTCCATGTTGACATTTGAGAACAGAGCCATAGAGGATGGCAAGGACTCCTCATGAAGAGTGTTCCTGGGGACACTTTAAAATGAGGAAAATATAAAAACCTACAAAGAGATGTTCTCTGTGTGGAATGGCTAACAGAATAAATATGACAATTTCTTAAACAACATTCAGGCAAACAAGCCCAAGTCAAGACTGAATGTGGGTCACATCACCTAGGAGGAGAAATGAGCAGAGAACCCAATTCCCAAGAGTCTGCTTCCAAGTGGACAAGGCTCAAAGGGAATGAAAGAAGAAGATGGTTCATTGGAAGTAGCTTAATAGGTTTCTGCCCTCTGTATAGCATGTCACAGAGGACTCTCATGGGATCTGTTCTACTCTACCTGCCCTCTTTTCTTGAAGCACTTTGTCCTCTCCACCCAAAGGTCCAGGCTCCTTTGGCTCCATTTCCTTGAAGCCAGCATTCCTTTTCATATTTCTAAACTAGAGTAATTCCCCTCAAGATTTCCATAGACCAATTCTAGACACTGTACTTGTCACAGAAAAGGGTTCCAGAGTCAACAGCTCCAAAAGCCAGGAAATTGAACAAGCTCATATTTCACCTCCCAAATCCAGCTGTTTGATGTAGACTTTCTGCCTTCACTACAGAAAAAGGTTCTCATTTTGCATTTGCTGTCAAAGTCTTGCAACTCCAAGAGAGCTGTGTCAGTAAATAACTCAAGTGGTTCAAGTTTCAGATCAAAGCAAAAGCTGCTGGGTGAGTCTGAAGAAGACAAGTCAAGAAACTGACCTATATAGCATCGTACAGCCTCTGCAAACACTGCTCACCAAACCCCGTGGTCTACTCAGTGCTCACCCAGCACCCACAAAGAAAGGCACTCACTGGGGTGAGTTTTAAACTGGAACACACAGAGGAAATGGCTTTCTCAGGTTGGTCATCATGGCATCCACCCTCCATTACAGACTGCAGGTGACTGAGGAGCTCCCAGAGGGCACCCCAGCTCCCAGAGGGCACCCCACATGCCTACTAAACTGCCCCATTCCTGGCAATTGTCCAAGAGTCTGGTCATGACTTGGAGTCAAGGTCTTCCCAGAGCTCATCCCCACAACCCAGAACTGAAGTCCCACCCTATGCAGATCACAGGACAGCTGATCAGAGGGGCCTAACCCTAAAACCAGCAGTCAGGAGCCAAAATAATATGTAACTCACCAAGCAACCACAGGACACAGGTCCACTTCCTATTGGAGTCCTTCCAGATCACTGTCTCCTTACCCACAGGTTATTCTCTCAAGTTGAAAGCCTGTTCATTTTCCACTGAGAAACTGGGGAGTGCAGGGGATAATGATGTTCCTCCAACCCCTCTGGGCTCATTCCATAAGACAAAGAGAGTTAACACTGGTGTGGCCGCCTGCCAGAATCTGACCTGATAGTTGAGCACATGCAGACAAGCAGGACAGGGCCATGATATCCGAATCTGGGGTACCCAGACAGCATGCAGCCAAGGAAGAGAAGGTGGCAGAGCTGGGCAGTCTGCACGGGAGATGGAGCAGCTGGGCCTAACGTCCATAGTAGGCCCTGGGCTGCACTAGACATGAACAGGGTCTTAGACTTCATTTCATCTCATCCCTGCACAGCACATTAGGCAGGTGATACTACTGTGTCTTTTCTGCAGATCAGGAAGATGTTGGAGAAGGCAAACAACTGCCAATGCCTCCCAAAAAGAAGTGGTAGAACTGGAATCTGACCCAGGCCCATCTGTAGTCAAGCCCACACACATTCAAGAAACACATGCCCTCCACTAGGCCACAGTGGGAGGCATGGACCCAGCCAAAAGGCTTCCCACTCAGCAGCCTCAATACTGCACAGAGCCAAGACCACAGAGGCAAAGGGCAGTTCAATAAAGGCAGGAGGTCTTCAGAGAGACTGGACTCTGCAGGCGGGTATTTGAACTGCTCCTTGGAAGTGAGCTGGACAATAAACCAGCTGAAAAAGAGGTATCCAGAGTACCTACTGTATGTCATGCAGATCAGTTCACCAGATGGGGAGCCCACTCCCCGGCCCAGAGATCCTTATCATAAACCTAGGAGAATGGGGGTTGATGGGGTGCAGACCCAAGCAAGCAGGTGATGGCAATGGGATTCCTTATACCATCACCCCATCACACATATACATAGACACACACACGGACCTTAGGAGGTCCCAGAGTCAGACGGGGCTTGAGAGAAGAGTGGGCTGAACAGGGCCAGGCAGAGGGGCATTGGGCACCTTCCAGAGCCTGCATCTGAGGAGAATATTCAGGTTCACTCTGCAGCAGCTGCTCAGTAGGATGTGAAGCAAAGCCATTCCATGCACAAAAAACACAGGCAACTGCAGGGTGTCACAGGTGGGTAAGATCCGAGAATGTGTCAGACTAGGAACAAAAACAGAAGACAAACAAGTTCAAAGAGACCAATGGAACCAAATAAGAGGGACTTTGGAAACAAATAAGAGGGAAAACAGGCAGGGGGTGGGCATGAGGAGAGAGGGCTGCAGGAGCCCCATGTCCACTCACTAGCTGTGGAGCCTGGAGCAAGTCACCTGGCCTCTCTCGACCTGTTTTGTCACAGGGAACATAAAGTGACTAGGCTGGATCCTTCCAGTTCCCTCCAGCACTAACTTCCAGGTGAGGGCCATGAGCATCGAACAGCTCAGGCTAGAGGCCCCACATCTAGAGGCCCCACATCTAAACAGGTTCCCAGCTGATTCTACAAGGCAGAGCCTGGAGAGGAGAGATCTGCCCCAAGCAGAAGCTGAGGTTCCCCTGCTCTTTTCAAGTACCCCAAGCAGCCATCGACCTGCTGACAAGGGGATGAGGACACACATGCAAGGCCCCAATGAACCACAGGCAATGAGAACCTCACTGCTGGGACCCAGCTCTCACAGCACGTTCCCTGTTTGGAGGGGCCAGAACAAGCTATCAAATGAAAGAGATATTAGTCAGAAAGGCCGGCTTCCAATGCTGGCTCAGCTACTTCCTAGTTGTAGGACACCAAGCAAGCCACGAAACCTGCTTGGCTCAGAAGCCTCACTTGTGGAACTTCCTCCAAGAGAAGAACACCTCCCTCCCGCCTCACAGGAGGATGGCTTCAAGGAGCAGATAGGAGAAGGAAGGCAGAGCCTAGCATAGTTGCCACTTAAGGGCTGGCTACTGATGCTCTCACAGCATCACTAGTGATGATGGCAAATGTCTGAGAGGTCAGGTGATCCTCCATGCCTCACCCCCTATCCTGAGGTGCAGCCTGGCTCAGGGAAGAGGCCAAGAGGTGAATTATGATCTCTCTCCCAGAGGGAGAATGGAAAGGCAGCAGGGGGACTTGGTCAGAACCACTGTAGGGATGATCCCAGGAAGAGGTGAATGAAGGCTTCAGGACACCCCCCCTTCACAATCTCTTCCCTGCTCTTCAGTGAAGTCTGAAAAGCAGATGTGCTTTACAACCTTCTTGCACCCAGTTTCTATGCCAGTCAGGGAGTTATGGGATAGTACTAAGGCAGGAATGTCCCTTCTCACCCACAGATGAGAAACTGAGGTTCCATGATACTGCAGGACTTTGTCAATGGACCAGGACCCAGGAACACAATGCCTGGGCAGGACTTTGTCCACTGTATTTCACCTCAAAGTAAGAATCTATGGGCAGGGGTGCACTGCTTACCAGAGTTGCTAAATGATAGCCCCAGGAACTGTGGGGGGCTATGGGCAGATCCTGGGGCCACTGCAGCTCCCACTTCCCTGTTTCCATGAGAGAAATAAGTGAAACCCTATAAGGCAAACACAAACCAAACCCCTTCATCTCCACCAGGTAAGCATCAATATTTCTCATCAGTAACACAGGGACATAGCTCTGAAACCCAGAGAGAAGTCCCCAAAATACACCTGACTCTTCCTAAATGGTGCTAGGTTGAACTGCTTCTGTCTGGAAAAGGCACGAGGAAGCCTTGTTTAAATCAAGAAGTCCTTAAGATAGCCCTGGACGCTGATGTGGCTGTCCACATCCTAGCTGCAAGGGCAGCTTCTCAGGAGGCCTGAGAGCAGCCTGGTGCTCCACTGCCCATCCTGCTCCCAGCCACTGGGTGCCCCTGCCCAGAGTGCACACTTGCACTGGCATCAACCTCCTCCAGTTCCTCCAGCTTGTGTTGAAGCTACCCTATACCAGGCCCTGTACGATCCCATGTCCTGGAGAGACAGAATGAAATATAGATTTGGCCCTGCTATCCTGAAAGTAGAACATTCCTAGTTGGTACAATGTGGTAGTTTATTTTTAGGGTATGGGAATGGTATTATTGTTCATTGATACGTGGAAGGATTTCTAGAGCATTTTCAGCTCCCAAATAACCTACCACATCAAGTCAAACAGGATATCTGTTTTCAGGTAGCAGGAGTCACCTGTAAGAGCCCCCTCTGTCATTGGAGGGCCAATGACAGCTCCATGCTGCAGTGGTCAGGGATGCCTTCCCCACACAATTGGCAACCACCAGAACTTAATTATTACTGAAGGATGAAAAAAGTTAAGCTAAGATGGATGCTCCAGGAGAGAAAGCACCCAAGTAATAAAAGTCCAGGTGGCCAGAGGTACACCACAACTCCAGGCACTTGCACAATGCCGAGCCCCAAGACAGTTGGCTACTCCCTGCAAAGACCCCCTCTGCGCATTCTGGAGTCCCATGTGCCCAGCTGTCTCTGATCTCTCCCCAGCAGCCAAGCCGCCCCTCTCTTCCCTCCTGCAGTTCTCTCCCATGCATCTGCTGGTCAGGACTCCTGCCAAAACAGGACACAGGTCAACCTGCTGTCCCAGGTGCGTTGGTTCCTTCTGTGAGATGGAAGGGTCACATCCTGCCAATGTGCAAATGGATGAGAATCCCCAAAGCTCTCTGACCCCCAGGAAGCCCTTCCACCCTCACAAAGCCAGCCTGGGCACAGGTGGGGCCCCCTGTCGTGGTCTTCCTGACCCCAGGCAGGTTGCCACATGTCATCAAGTGAAGCCTGTCAGACTCCCCACACTGACCAGGCCTCAGAATCCTGGCCATCTGGGCAGCTCACAAAGTGCCTGTTTCCTGGACTGTGATGATGACCTGCCACGAGCAGGGCTCCTCGCAGTACTCAGTGGGCTACAAACCACAGAGATGAGATGAGGCCGAAGACCCTACTCAGAAGGATGGGCAGGAGCAAGCGGTGTGCACAACTCTGGGACAATGTGGGTATCCCTTGCAGCCAAATCACTTATGGTTTATACTATGGAAAGCTGGTGTGTGCACTCAGACCAAGAAAACAAATCGAAGTCATTAAGAGGAGGTGAATAAAACATGAAAATGCTCATTGTGGTTTATTGGAAACAAGCTAGATATTAGGAAACTTCTAGAAACTAAAAGTCATTCCCAGAGAAGAACCCATGCCCGGGAGAGGCAGCAGGATCATGCAGGTTCCCTACACAAAGATTCCAAAGTGCAGGCCCCAGCTTCACCCTCCCACAGGGAACAGCAGTGCCTGCACCAGGACAGAAGGCAAATCAGGCTGAACTTGCTGCACCCCCTGCACCCCCACCCCCGCCCCAGCCCTGCAGGGAAGGGAGAGCCGGAGCTTTAGGATCTTCCCTCCCACAGGAAGGAGAAACCATGGACACAACTGAGCACCACATGAGGTCATAGTGTCCAGTGCTTTCTGAGAGGGGCAAACTGTGGTAGGAGGGAGGAGGGGCAGAGTCGGAGAAGGAGAGACCTCCATAGTTTGCTGGGTCAAGGAGTTCTCTAAGGACCATGAGGACATCCTGTGCTCTATAGTGTCTCCCTCAAAACTCCTATGCTGAAATCTTAATCCCAAGTTGGGGTTGGGACCCCTGGGAGCAAAGGTCTCAGGTCATGAGGGTGGCGTGCTGATGAATGGGATTAGTGTCGGATAAAAGTGCCAGAGAGCACCCTCCAGGCTTCCAACTGAGGAGACAACAGAAGGTACGGTCTACACGCTGAAGAGAGCCTGGACCAGTCACACAGGGCCCTGACTTGGAGCCCCAGCCTTCTGAACTGGGAAGGACAATTTATTTTTTAATTGGGTTAAACTTTTTGTTACATTACTGTTCACTTTTGTAGAGTGAACACTTTTGATTTACCCCCAGATGTAGTTCCCATAAGTCTCCCACCACACCAATGTGAACTGTCACCAGTCCCTTCTGCTCTTCCCTCCTGTTTTGATCCCTCTCTCTCCATCTCCCCTGCTGTATGCCTCTGAGCTAGAGTTGCCTGCAAGTTTTGTCTTTTTATTTCTGACACTGTGTTCAGTTTCCCTATATTTCATGTATAAGTGAAACCATCCCATATTTTTTCATTTTCCTGACTTATTTCACTGAGCAGAATCCCTTCCAGCTCCATCCATGTTGCTGCAAACAGAACGTTTATCTTTTGTGATTACTGAGCAGTAGTCCACTGTGTGCACATACTACATCTTCTTGATTCATTCAGCTGTGTGGGGGCATTTAGGTTGTTTCCGTACCTGAGCTATTGTGAAGAAAGCTGCAGTAAACATAGGAGTGTAGCTCTCCTTCCAAGTTAATGTTTTTGGGTCCTTTGGGTAGATTCCTAGGAGTGAAGCCATACAATGCCTAACGTTTGTAAGCCACTCAGTCAGCAGTACTGTCACAACAGCCTGGCCCAATGCCACTTAGCACCCTGCCCTCCAACAAGGAGGCACTGTGCCCCCTAACATGGTGAGAAAAGGGCCCCTCCTCCCAACACACCCTCTCAGTACCATTAGTAGCAGCCACTTCTTCTTAGCCACCTGCCACCTGTCAGGCCTTTGGGGAACCTCAATTTCATCTCATAGCCACACTGTGTGGTCCCTGGTGAGGGGGCAGAGGTCCAGAGCCACTGTTCCCAAATGTCACAGGCTGGAGCTGAGCCCAGGGTCAGGCTCTAAGCAGCAAGCTCCAGCCCTGGGGGCTTCTCCAGGTGCCCAGGGACAGAGTGGGCAGGTGGCAGGAAGGGCAGTGAGCTCTGGTGAGTTGAGGAAGAATGGGAAACAGAGCTGGGTGGCAGAGGCCAGTCTCTGGAACCCTCCACCCCACAGCAGGATCACTTAATGGGGTTGCTTAACAGTAATTACCCCAATAAGTAAAACAAATGGGTTTAATTTAAAACACATTAACAACAGGCTTTGTGCCAGCTGATAGGGCCTGGCTCAGCTGCTCAGGACAGTCACCTGAGGGATGGAAGCACAGACTGACCCCAGGGACCAAGGTCCCCAATAAAGAACCACAGTTTGGGAAGAGGGTGAAGAGGTAAAGTCACCTGGTCACCCTGACGGGACCTTGGCAGCTAGCAGCCAATATGAGTGGCCCAGAGGCCAAAGGCAGGAGATCTGAACAGGAAAGGATGTGAGGAAGGGGAGCAGGGAGTCATACCCAAGCACTCCCTGCCCTGCCAGGTACCCTGGAGTGTCTGCCTGCCCGCCCGCCCGCCTGCCCGTCTGCCTGCTACCTAGGCAGATGCAAGACAACCCCCAGCCCCCAGCAGCCGCCTCCACCATAAAGTGACTGGGGAAGCTCAGATGGTAATCCCAGGGTTTCTGACAGCAGAGGACAGACGGGTCCCACACTGTCAGACCACAACTACCTGGTCTGCCAGGATCTGCACCCATACACACTATACACACAGCCCATGTCTGCCCCTCAGAGACTAGGTCACTTGCCCAACTTCCCAAGGGCTAGGACCCCTAGGGCCATAGACCGGCACAATACTGCAGCCACAGGGCTGCTCAGTCCTGGGCCAGAAGCTCATCTCATCTTCTGAAATAGAATTCCTCTCTACTCATCAAGGACCCTTGCTAGGTTAATGGCACCCCAGATGGGCCAGAAAGGATGCGCCCCGGGAAACTGCGAGGCCAGTGGGCAGCAAGGTGAGTCAGGTCACAAGAAGAGGACTAAGGAGGGGCAAGGAGGCCCAGGGTGCACCGAGACACAGCCGTCCCCAAGCACACTCCTGACTGCACTGCTGCGAAGCACTGAAGACTTCTCAGCTTGGATCCAACAACCACCACAGTTTTTCTTCTCTACCTTTTTTTTTTGAAACTATTTTTGCCTGTGGAAACACAGGCTCACGTTGCCCAGGATACCACAGATCCAAGCAATCCCCAGCCTCAGCTTCCCACATAGCTGGGATTACAGGCGCGCACCACCACGCCCAGCTATTTTGGGGGGACTAGGTCTCACTGTGTTACCCCGGGCGGGACTCAAACCGCGATCCCCAGACCCAGCCGCGACTCCATAAGCTGTCGTTTATAGGCACACGCCACCGTTCCCAGCTTTCTCTACCTTTTTCAAGGGGCTCATCAAAGCAAGTTTACCCTCGGCACAGGAAGGAAATGGCCGCCCACAATTGCCATGCAGACTCCCTTTTATTCCAGTCTTTATAAAACTTGGGGAAACGGTGGGTGGAGAGAAAGAACAAACAGCAGTCTGAGCTCCCCAGGCCTCCTAGGCGGGAGACGTGGGCCTGGTAAGACCTAAGGCGCCCGCGCTCTCCACTCAGCGCACGCGATACAGTGGTACAGCGGCGCCCTCCAGCGGCTGGACGTAGCGCTTCAACTGCTGTTGGACTGGGGAGGTGCCTGGAACCGGGAGGACAAGCTCTCCTTGACCTCCACAGATTTCGCGGCCACCTGCAGGGGAGGCTGGCAGTCCAGTGTGCACCACGCCCAACTAGAGAGGCCGGCACACTGATGGTAGCCCTGGAGCTCCCTCCAGCGTGCACTCCCAGGACAGAACACACCACGGTAGCTTCCCTCGGATACTGGTTCCCTGGCTGGAGTTAGCTCAAGGAAGCCCATCCCTGCCAGAGATCTCCATGGGAATCCAGGAAGACCAAGTGGGGCTAGGGTGGACGAAGACAAGCAGCCCAGGATGCAGGTCACTCTGCTATGGGGGTTCATGAACTGGCTCCCAACCCACCCTTTCTGTAATGAGGAAAGCACACTCAAGGGGAAGAGGGCAGGTATTCAGCTGGTTCTAAGCCCAGTTTCAAAACATGGCATTAAGACACCGCCCTCTCTGCCCTGGACCTGTAGCTCCCAGGGAGGAAGCTGTGCCTACAGAAGCTGTTTCCTTGGTGCTGCAGTGCTTGGTGAGGTTCTGTGCAGCCCAGTGAGATTAATGCTGTGGGGGTGGTAAGGGGTGGATGCGCAGGAAGAGACAGGGTGAGGTGGACCACAGTGCACACCCACTGCCTTCCTTGGATGACCCCTACTCCCCAAACCATGCCACACAGTCCAGCTCCAGGGGCAGATAGGGTCACATGGGTGACCCAAGTCCCAGGTTGGGGGCACTTTCATAGGTCACAGTTATGCCCTAAGGACATGTTTGTGAAAGCACTTTTATAAGCTCTGACGTTCTGAACAAATGTTGTCACTATGATTCTGACCAAGATGTCACACTAGTAGTGCTCTCCCAGAGATTTTAGGTGAAACATTCAGAAATTTCCAAAGGATGTTCAAAATTTCCAGTGCTGAGGAGACAGGGGGGAGTGGAAAATGACAGCTAATGAGTATGGGGTTTCTTTCTTGGGGTGATGAGATTTTCTAAAATTAATGGTCACAATTGAACAACCTGTAAATATATTTAAAAGTCATTGAATTGTCTATTTTAAAGAGGTGACTATTGTGATATATGAATTAGAGATCTGCCCTTTTTAACTGCAAAACTAATTGTCTGTATTTAAATGGCCTTGGGGACAGAGAACAGTCAGGTCCTTGTTCAGAATTATCAATGTCTAAAGCCAGCACATTGCCATCTGGACTTCAAGCCCTCACACCAGCTACACATTACACAACTATCAGTATATTTCATTGACACGGTCAGCTCTGGGGCCGATGTTATGGGCTTCGCCTTATAATTTCAATTTATACTTGTCAAATTATTCAGTTTATTGTACAGAATACAATACAGAGTGATTCCCTACAGTTTCATGAGAAATAAGCTCTGGAACATAAACAACTACAGTTGTTTGATGAACATTTTATAATTTTAGAGTTCTACAGCTAAGTATCTTAGGTAAAACGCCACTTTTACTCTAAATTCTATGGTATAAGACATCAGCCTATCATTCCAAAGAGTCTCTCGTTTCAGGACACACTTCTCAGACCACCTCAATCCAAGGTAGCAATAGTCAAGAGTTTCACTCTGGTGCAAGGTGGGGGATGCTGTTAACAGGAGAAGCTGCATGTCAGTGTCAGCTGTTTGTTGTGAGCTTTAACAGCAAGTCAGCTGGCAGCAGAGCTAGATATTCAGGCTTCTTTCAAGTCCCAGTGATGGGTTGAGGTTCTTATCTTGCAAAGTCACTCATAGGTTTGTTCTTGCTGTAAAAAAACAAAACTGGAAATTCCCTGACATGTGCAGAGAGTTTTAACACTAGCCTAGCCATTCCTATTCCTCAGCCACATACCTCCTGGAATCTAACAATAGCTTTTAAGTGGCTTCCATCAAATTCCTAACTTGCCATCTGGAGACTGAGCAGCTTAGCACAAGGCTGAGGTTGGATGGAGCGGGCAAGGTCACCAAGAACTCAATTTATTGGGTTTAATCAACACAGACACCAGTCAATCAACTATAACTATATTCTGAGACTGGAAATGGACCTAGACTACACAGCGTACCAGGAACTGTGCTAAGACTATAAAGGAGCACCTCCATTTCCATTGCTTTGTGCCTCCAATATGGAGGTTGCACCACTAAACCAGCCCTCCAGGTCTCTTGCTCCCACCCCCATATCTCCTTCCCCAACTCAAGACACTTGGAGAACCTAGCCCAATGGATCAGTCTGGCCTGTACCCGCCCCTCCTCACTTCCCTCTTCTCTCCTCTGGAATTACCTGCAGCAAGCCCATCTATGAGTGCAGAGAGGTCATGACTAGCCAGGGTGACCTGTCCCTCCAGAAGTCTGGTTCCTGTGTCCCAGTTGAGGGGGCTGCCTGCCCTCTATGGCCATCACTTTCAACTTAAGCCAAAATAGGAATGGCACTTTGGGGCTCTTGTGGGCCTCAAGATGAAGAAGGCAAGTAATGTTCTTGCTCTTATGGAGATTATCCTTTAGTAGGGAGAGGCAGACTGCAATCAAGAAAACAGCAGTTATTTTCTCAGCCCTACAGAGCACATGCCACAATGGCCTTCACACTTAAGAGTTCTCTGTCCAGCACTTACTCTCTTGACTCCCAAAGGCTGATACTCAGTAGGTTTTGAAGGACTTTCAATAATAAAACAAGATTTCCCAAGTAAAGTGGATGGTGTTTTAGCTAATATTTAATTAACCAGTATGTAATCTAAGGTCACTAATAATGTTCAATTGATTTCTACAGCTTCTCAGCTACAAGTGTTACTGCGTCACTTGAAAATGGAGAGAAGGTAGGTGGGAACAGGATCCCACTCACTGCAGCCTGCCTTAGTTTGTGCAAACTTGCTGAGGCACAGAACCACCCCGAAGGAAGAGACCCCAGGCTGTCTCCAACAATCCAGTGGGCAAGGAGTCACCTTCCCCTTCCTAAGGAATTCTAATACACCTTATGGCAACTTTCCCTGGGGGTGAACTGTCTTCTCAGCCTGACCTCACAGAAGGCCTGGGACAAAGGGAAAGCCAGCAGCCCAGGACATGGCACAGCTCCCACTCGGTCAGTCACTTCCCACGTGGCCTTGGACAAGTCTCCTCGCCATTGTGCTACAAGCTCTTGAGCATCTATTCCAAACTGCGGGTGAGAATTTGTTAATGTCGGTCTTCCTAATTAATACTGGGGAAAAAAATTCTCAGTATAAAATTCTCCCGAAGGTAAGGCATGATGTGCAGTTCCGGGGGTACATTTAAGAAAAATCAGGATCCTTGCTCATAAGGAATTTATAGTCTGTGAAGACAGGCAAATATTTTATTCAACAATTACAGCTGTGATAAATATACCAAAAGCATGGATTTGGATCCAGGAGAGCATGCAGTAGGGGGTTCAGGAAAGATTTACCAAAGAAATAAATGAAAGCAGAGTACCAGTTAAAGATGGAGATGGGGCTTACTCCAGGCAGGGGGGGAAGACATGGGTGAGGTGGTGCCAAAAGGATATTCTCTTCAGGAGTATTTCCAACCTGAGCAAAACTTAAAATAACAAATAAGACACACCTTTTAGGATCATACATTTAAAGAAAAAAAGAACAGAACACATTCTGTCAGAAGCAGGAAACAGAGTCACAAAATATAAACTCAAAAGTCACAGGAGCATTCTGGGCTGGAACTAAAAACCCACGTATAACCACGGCATCTGGCAGATCCTCAAGCTTTTCCCTTTCCCTGGAATAAATCCACCAAGCCCCACCCTTAACTGGTACTAAGCTTTTTGGTCTCAGCATAAGAGGTATTTCCTTGTTCTTTCCTGAGCCCTTACAAACTCACAACACCAGGTACTTCTTAGTAGCATTCATCACAGTTATATCACATAATACATAGAGTATATATAATATATACAGCTACAGTACCTAGTAAATTATTCCATAATTATTGCATGAGTTGTTTGCCTACCTTGCCAGGCTGGTAACAACAGTGTTGGTATCAGTTCCCTCAGGTAAGCAGCAGCTGCCTCCAGGCCAAATGCCCATTATAGCTGTCAAAACTGAGCCCCATATAAGGGAGGAAACTGAAAAATGAAAGACTCCAAAGCTTTCCATTTCCCCTTCCCCCCATAGCATCCAAGGTCTGTGTCCTGTTCAGAGCAAATGAGCCATCATGAACCCTCCTCATGGTCAGGGAAGAGCACCTGAGCTGGACTTCATGCTATAAGAAGTGAACAATCCAGGAGTCTTGAGCTTGTGGAGGACGAGTCACAGACTATCCTCAAGGTTCAGGGACCTTTCCAGGAGAACTGAATAAAGAGTGGCCAAGAGTCCCAGGAAAAACGGGCATTTGGGCAAACCTGCTTGTGTAATGGCATATTCATTATAGTTAAGATCTAAGCAGCATACAGGAGTGGCCAGGCTGGAGAGGAAGGCCAGACTACACATGGACAGTCCTACCCAGAAAGCAGGATTTGATTCTCTAGGCCACAAAAAGCCTCAGAGATCCTTTGACCCTGCGAAATCCTGGCAGCAGCTCCCCTTAGTCATCTGCTGGTCAAAAAATACTACTCTTGCCTCGCTGCCCCTCCTCCTGCCAATATCTGTCTTCCTCCTTTAAGAACACCTTCCATCCCTACCCCAAAATAAGACCTTGGATCCCCTCCGTGCAACGATGAGGTCAAAATGAGGCAAGCAGTTTGCCTGCAAAGTTAGCACTAAGGCAGAAACCCAATCTCTGACCAGCTGAACCAGGAGGGGAAGAGAAATACTGGGAAAAGTTAGGAGCTTCCTCTTGTCTGCCTGGGACATGAAGTCGAAATCGGCTCTCTCTTCCCCAGATCAGTATGAGACCTCTTCAACCTTCTCTTTCTCCACAGCTTCTCTAAAAGGGCTGATGACCTTTGAGAGTAAGAAAGAAGGACGCAGAGAAGGGAAAAGACGGTTCACACTGTATGGATCTGGGTTTGACAGTTCTGAAACACTATGAAACGCTATGAGAAATTAAACTGCAACTTCAAAATTCGAGTAGCCTCTGTAATACCCTTTCGGGCAGATTCTGCACAGCATGATTACAGATGCTTTTAAATGACTCGCTCCACCTCAAAAGTCAGAGACTGAACAGAAAAAGCAATGTCCACTCCGAAGACACTGCTGAATTCTACCCCGCTAGGAAAAAGGGGCGTGCTGATCCTTCAGGGGCAGTACTTCAAGGCTGAGACCCGATCACCCTAATCAGTTATCACCACCGCAGCTCCGCACCTGCACCTAAGTGCCCCTGGCTCCCAGACTCGTACCCTGACGAGGCCTCTAGGGCACCGTGAACGCACATTTTGGACTGGGAGGAGGAAAGTATGAGATCAGGCTCCTACAGGCGTTGACAATATGCAGCACATAGAGGACAACCTCCTCCCGGTCCCTGGACCCTGCCCGGGCCGAGGTGGACCACCCGCTAGGCGTCTCCCGCTGCGGCCCCCAGCTCACCTTGCACTTGAAGCCGGCAGCAGGCGGCAGCAGCTCGCGTAGCAAAGCCTTGGCCACCTCGCGGCTGGCCTCCTCGCTCACGAAGTGCAGGTTAAGCACCTCGTGCGCCTCGAACTTGGCGAGGCGCAGAAGGGAGCGGAGGGCCACGCGGGCCTTGGCCTGCAGCGCAGCATTGTGTTCTGCCTTGGTGAACATCATCAGCAGGTGGTAGTCCACCGGTCCGGCCCCGCCACCCTCCAAGCTCTTGGCCTTAGCGCCGGGGCCCGGCGCCACTGAGCCCCGCGCCACCTCCAGCGCGGGCGGCGAGGGTGCGGCGGGGGCCCCGGCGCGGGCCTCCTTCAGCCTCTTGGTGGCGCTGGAGAAAGTCTCCCGGCCCGAGCCGAGGTAGTAGAAGGCAGAGACGGCTAGCGCCGCGGCCAGCAGCAGCGCGCAGTAGTGGGAACGCACAGCGCCCAGGCGCGCCATGGCCCGAGCGCATTGGGGCCCGGCTCGGAATAGACCCATGAGCCACCGACCTGCGGAACGAGTAGCCCGAGCCCGAGCCGAAACCGGTACCGCCGCAGCCCCTTAATCGCCCCGGCGGCAGGCGGCGGCCATGGCGGGGGCGGAGCCACGCCACCCAGAGCCAATCCGAAGGCGCTGATGCGCGGAGAGGCGGAGCCAGAGCTGCCTGGCAGCCTCTGGGTCCTAGGTTCCGAGGGATTAGCGTTAGGATGGCCCGAGAGTGGGTCGTGGTCATCTGTCTCGGCGTGGTCGGGGAAGAGCCTGTGAAAACCGGCCCATTTTAAGCGTCCAGCCCCAGACGCTAGTAGTGGAACGTGAGCTTTAAAAGGCATTGAGTGTCGCGTCCCGTTTCCCCTTGCCCCCCGCCCGACGCAAAACCTAAGGTTGCATTCAGGAAGAGGGAAGCACTTTTCTCTCTACACTTTTTCTCCTCACTTCATGAAGAGATTGAGCCCTCATCACCAAACCCCTTCACATGTAGGAGACTAGATGGGGGGTAAGGAATTTAAACTAGCACACCTTTGGTGAAAACAGCTACTCTGTTTGGCATTTCTAGAGGAAATCTGAAAAATGTCCTGCAAGAGAACCCCAGTACCCAAAATTTCATGAGTGGGGAGTAGCAACAGACCGTAAACCATTTATTGTTTTTACTTTATTGTTAAAGCTTCATTATAATTATTTTTAAAAATAAATGTGTGCATATTTTAACCTTTTTAGGAAGCCTTAACATGTACCAGGTATTCTTGCAAACTTTCTGAGGCACAGTGAAGTAACCTGCCCAAAGTCACATATTGGCAATTTTGGCATTACCAACTAACTACATTAACTCAAGGTCAATCTTCTACAGTCTGATGTATTACTACGACCAGGTGAAATCATGATAACCTAAAATATGTTGAAGCATAGTAACCCAAGAAATAGAACCTAGGGGCAGTCTAGATTAAACAGTCCATGACTCAGTTTACTGATATGCAGCCCAGTTACTCCTTGAGTCTTCCTTCTTCTGTCTTTGCCACGTTTGGCCATATAGTGCTGCCTGCCAGTGGTAGCCCACCTGGAGCACAGTGCATGTGGGGTGTATATAGATCCTTGACTGCCTAATAGGGGCACTCAGCCTTTGGATATGAATCCTCTGAGTCAGCACAGGTACTAATAAACCAGTCCTGGTGTCGTTCCCTAATTGCCAGCTTTCATAGTTGCGGCAGTGGCCAAGCACAGTTCTCTTTTCCTGATTGCCTGCTTTCAGCTTAAGTAAATGTTCAAATGATCTGCAAGCATGAAGGTTAAGATACAAAGCCATCTTTTACCACTTTATAGTACCATGCCATTATTTCTCAATGTGTGGGTGGAGGACACCTTTCCCAAAACCACAATTCATCTCATTTTTAATTCTTGCTCTTTTCAACTGAAGCATCATTCCTCTGAAAAACAATCTAAATGCAGCCCAGTTAGAAATACATACTAGTCATATTGAGGAGGGGGAAAAAACCCAAGAGCAAGTTCATTTACTTGAATAACAGGTTCTAACTTTAGTTCATTACTACTTACAACTCCAAGAGGTAAAGGCATTGTTCTCTTGGTAATTGAGAAAATTTATGTTCACAGAATTGCCCGAAATCTATTTGGCGAAAAAGTTATGGCGGATCTTATTGCTCCCAAAACCTAAGTTTTTAGCCAAGATTACCAGAAAAAGCTGTATTTCTACCTGGCTTTTAGTTTTATTTTACTACAACCTTCAGTAGACAATACTGTAATTTAAGGGAATAAGCTCTGGGGTGGTACTGTCTAGGCTGTAAATGCAACAATCTACAAAATCTATGATGCCAAACCAGCTACTTAATTTCTGAGTTGCAATTACTTATACAGTAAATGGGGTTAATACTGTAAGGCTATAAAAGACAACAGATAAAAAGCAGAACAGTGCCCAACAATTGGGAAAACTATGCTATTAACATTTTGTTTGTTTTTGAGACTAGGTCTTGCTATTTTTGCCTGTGGAACCGCAGGCTCTCGTTGCCCAGGGTACCACAGACTCAAGCAACCCCCAGCCTCAGCTTCCCAGGTAGCTGGGATTACAGGCGCATGCCACCACGTCCCGCTATTTTTTTTGGAACTAGGTCTCGCTACAGGTCCCAGGCGGGACTCAAACCGCAATCCCTAGCCCCTGCTGCTTCATAGGCTGAAGCTTACAGGCACAAGCCACCGTGCCCGGCTTGCTATTAACATTTTTTAAGAATCCTATCAAAATCAAAATAAGCTGCAACTTCTCATATAGCTTTAGTGAAAATAGTGAGTTGAAGGTACACCAGTCACTTATTAAATCTCAAATGACTCTTGCATATCAAGCAGAGTAGCATCTGGGTACACATCAGTTAAAGAACAAAATTTCCTGCCCTCATGGAGTTTAATAGTAGATGACGATAAACAAAATGTAATGTGTCAGAGATGGTGATACAAGATTTTTCTCTGTTTAAAATAGATCTGGATGTATCACAACATGGCTAAATAGACAAAAGAACTTCAGTAAGTACATTAACCCTTCAGTTCTAACTACAACTTCAGCCAAACTGAAATTAGAGGTAATTGGATTTCCCTGTTGTGCAATTCCCCACATCTGTATTGTCAAGGATACCAAGAAATAGATTTTTATCTACAGCAGATTAACAAATGTATAGTGACTTTTTTTTTGAGGGAACTTTGTCAATAAAAAAATCTTTGTTCTAAAGAAACATATTCAATCTTGTCTTAACCAGATGAGTATTTCTCCCTGAGACAGTGTTCATTTTTGGTAGGTTCCTGGGGCACCTAGTAAACAACAAAAGCCCCGTCCCTCTTTCTCTTCAATAAGCCTGAGCATTTATGGGGATTCTTTTACAGGCCAAAGTTTGGAAAGCACTGTCCGAAAACTGCAACCAGCAAACCTCTCCTTTTACTTCAGACCCTGGTAAAGATATCACTGCTTAAACAAATGGCCTCTAACGTCTCCCATCCAGTGCCCAGTGAAGCATCATTCTTAATGATCCTATGATGGAGACTTTTACAAGACCCATCTGTTCCAATGCAAGACAAGACTCCAAGGAAACAGGGTGTCTACTTTTATAAAGCACAGTATTTATAAGTCCCTAACACACAATATCCCCAGTACTCACCTCACTAAATGAACCTTAAAAAATATTCCCACCCATTGTGGACCAATATAATCACTTTGAGAAATTCATCACAGTGAAATAAAGAATGTGCTACCAGGACAAAGACCGAGGTTTATGATGGCAAGAAACTAGAATCAAATTTCTACCAAATACAGTGGTTAAACTAAAATAATGTCACTAGAAGTGATGTGGAACTTCACTAGAAGTGATGTGTCACTAGAAGTGATGTGTCACTAAAAGTGATGTGTAACTCCAAGTGGAAATTAAAAAATTAATAATGGAAAACCTATGCTCGAGACATACTAGACAAGTGTAATCTATAGAACTTACATGAGTTGACTTGAAGAATCAATTTTTTAAGTTACTTGAGACAATCAAGAAAATTTGTGATATATATAGTTATATAATTTAAGGCAGTGGTATTATGGGATTTTTAAAAAGAGTTATCTCTTAATATTTGAGTTATCTCTTAGAAGTACACATTGAGCAATTTGTTTAACAAATACCTGAAATTTAGCTAGAAAAATGTGAAAATGAACTTAAGTGGAATAAAGCAAATTACATAGGAAAGTTTTATGTGACTGCTTTCAAATAACTTGTAATGGAAAGGGCAAACACAGTCAATTTACTTCCAGATCTGTTCTTTCAACTTTTTATTTCTTTAGTCTCAATTCACATATAAACATGTTTTTGTTTACTTAAAGGACTGAGTGGGAGTAAGTTTCTAGATTAGAAAAGATGTCAATCACAATGGGAAAAAAATAGAGCTAGAGTCAAAAAAAAGAGAACCTTTCTTTTTAACTAAGCTTTCTTTTTTGGCTAATGAAGAGTCACATACTGTGACAAGACAAAAGAATTATTAAAGATCTAAATGCATGTCCTGATTGAAGCAATCAGTATACAGGCTCAATCTGGAAACAAACAGAGGCCTTTAAACATGATAGTTGCAGGCTAGGCACATTGGCTCGTGCCTGTAAGCTTCAGCCTATGAAGCGGCCGGGGCTAGGGATTGCAGTTCGAGTCCCGCCTGGGGCTTGTAGCGAAACCTAGTATCTAAAAAATTAGCTGGGAGTGGTGGTGCGCGCCTGTAATCCCAGCTACCTGGGAAGCTGAGGCTGGGGGTTGCTTGAGTTCATGGTACCCCGGGCAACGAGAGCCTGCGGTTCCACGGGCAAAAATAGTGAGACCTAGTCTCAAAAAAAAAACAACAAAAACCAAAAACATGATAGTTGCAAACAAGTACATGTGCAGCTATAGTTCACAATAAAATGAAAGACTGAACATTAAAAAAACTATGCCAGAGGTGAGATTTTTATTGACTTATAATTTTCAGCATACAAAGTATATAATCAAGTATATTTACAATTCTTACATAATGTACATTTGAAATAACTATAAAGATAATGTACTTTGTTCCATTTACAGTGACAAACTACAATAAAACTACATGAATTAGATACAAATCCTCTACATACTACTAAAAAGTAAATGGAGTGTTGGTTATACATTCTTTAAAATACACCATTTCACAGGTAGCAAGAAATATTACATGTAATAAGTCTGTATGACTGGAATGATCCAGAAATATTACAAAACACAAGTAAACATATATAGAAAAGTAGCTCATCATTTTCAAACGTTAACCTTCAACCTTTATGTAAAATAAATGGTACCAAAATCTTTATAATGCAGCAAGCTTTCCCTACTTAAAATTGACACCCAAAAGGGGGGAAAGGAATATTAAAAAAAATAATAAAATTTAGAACATAAGATTATGAAAAGACCAATAAAGTCTGTTTAATCAAGTATTGCTTCTCTCCCTTCATTATCTCACTTAAAAGTATGTATATTTATGTAGTAAACAGAAAAGAATGGATATTGTGATTCAGACAAAATGAGTCCAAGTCTCTTGCAGCTGTGTTTCATTTGGAAACAGCAGGAAACTGATGAACATATGGCGAGCTAAAATTATTTTTATAATATTTTGCTTTCATTAATGTTCTGTTACTGAAAAAATGTAAAATTTCCTATAATGTAATGTTTTTAAATCCTAAATCTATACTTTCAAGGTAATTTCACATCCAGATTCACCAGAACGTTTGGAGTCTTTGTTATCAAAACAATAGGAAAGCTGGCAGTCATTATTAGATTTTGCTGCTTTTATAAGTGATTTCAAATCTGTTCATAAGTAAAGTGCCTCTGAATTAGCAATCAGTCAGGTGTTCTGATGTTAGCGATTCCACCAACTAGCAAACGAAGGGACCCCCTCTGTAAAACAAGAGGAGTAACCTAAGATCATCCAAGACAATGTTGGCACTCTAATATTAAGATCTCACAAGTCCATGAAACAACTATGAGAACCAACTGAGATCTGTATGTCAGAGTAGTACACTGTGAGCAAAGAATAGCACACATAGTGATACTGCTACAAATTCACCTTGTTTGAGTCCACTGTTAGTGACTAACTCTGAATATAGAAAGGGCAATAACTACTAGTCAGTGCTACTTCCACTTTATCATAAAGATCTAAAGTCAATCTGCAGAAACAACCCTATAAAAAACATACCATTTTTCCAGCTCGTTCGATCAAAAGTGCTCTCAAACAGAAAGTAGTTTGACAATATCAAGAGTTGATACGGGAATGTGTTATCACTCATAATGGGTGAAAAATTTAGTCTTAAATACAATTTGGTTTATTGTAACCATACTTTACACATTTAAGATTATATTTTTAAAATACTGCTTAATACATCACAAATTTTTGTGGTCCAGACTGTGAAAATAACATTTTTTTCAAAATGTACTCATGAAGAACCAAAGCACATACTCTAAACTAAATCTGTATGTTATGAAAAGTAAACACAAATCTTCAGTGAAGATCAATATAGGCGAACCAAAGTAATGTAGTAATCCCTGCAAATTACACAATTTCTAAGGATTATACTGAAGGTAATTTTTAAAACCTCAGAAATCTTAAACATAACTATTACAATGAAACATTGTAAATAACTACTCAGTTACCTTTAGGCTAGTTTTAACATGACATTGCACTTTTATGAACTCTTCATAGTACTACTACTCTTATTTTGATACTAATTTTAAGATTTGAACTAATAGTAATGAGCTAACAGAGTAATGATAAGGAATCAAAAACTAAGGTCGGTTGAGGATAGAAAACACAGGGCAATCACAATGACTTATGAAGCCCAAGAGTATGATCAACAATGGTACACTTAATTTCTCATAATGGATTGAATAATTCACAGCATAATGAAACTCAGATTTGCCACATACTATGTAAAGCTATTAACTGAAACAGCTAAATACACCTTGATAAGAGCTAACCTACTTTGTAACTACTTCAACTAGCTGACTTTCAAAGCCTTGCTGTTTATTATATCACTTCTGCCAAAATTAATTTGCATTTCAGCTTATTCAAGAAATTCTGCCACAGAAATATATTTTTGTATTGTCAGGCTCCCTGTCCTGTTAAAGATTTACCTTTTTTCTGAAGATATTCGGAAGCATGATCCTCTTTAGTGCACTTCAAATACATTTCTAACTATTACATACATTTAAGTAGATACTAATTACCACCACATTAACAACTCATGATTAAAGCTATAGGAGGTACAAGTGTCAGACAGAATTGCCTTTACAGTCAGAGATCCCAGAGGTGGTCTGAAGCACCAATGGCTGGATCCAAAAGAACTGCCTTGGCTTCCTAGGATAAAAGTTAGGAGCTTTAGGCATAAAGTCCTAGGATTAAAACATGAATAGGCACTACAAAGGTAAAGTGAGGCTCTCTCTCCTTTGTACTTGTTTTTAATATACTTGTTTTTAATATATTTCTTTATCCTTTAACTTTTGATCATTAGTGTCAAAGAGTAGCCTAATAAAATTGTAACCAACCAGACTTTTTTCTACGTTACATGATATGCAACTGAAGTGAAACAGGAAAGATTTAATGTTCCAGTTACTGTTCTAAATAAGTACAAGGCTTTCAAAGTTAGCATTTCTTTAGAAATAATCCATAAGTATATTTTATCCTTACCTAATATGCAATCATTTTTTACTAAATAAGCATTATATACATGCAATTTGGCCATATATGGAACATTTTCTGTAAATTTATTTCAGTATAATTGATGTTTAGCCAGATTCTAATTTGATGTTCAATCAATTTATAAAGTCTACTTACAGGGGAAAAACAGAATTTATTAATGTATTAGGTAATATTTTTAAATCTCTCATTTAAAACTGAGAAGCAATAATATTATGTAACTTTTAACCATTTTAAGACTAAACTTAATTGTTCATAATTACAATGAAGTGATAAGGCAAATTCATTATTTTATACTCCTGACAAGATAAGTCAATCAGAGATGGAGTAAGATTAATTGTAGCATATCATGATAAAAGCATACCCATAATATTTTGTAATTCAAGGGCCTGTGAATCATATAAACGAGTGATAAGATTATACTGATGCTATGTATAATTTGAAAATATATACACTGTGTACAAGAAGTACATAGGCTGTTGGAAAATTAAAAAGCAAATCATTGCTCTATAGTTTAGCGTAAGCTAAGGAAAATATGGGTTTTTTTTTTTTCTCCTTCTACAGAATGATTTTTCTTTCACTAGGAGCAACAGTAAAATATATCTTGAAACAGAGTTCAAATATAAAAATGCTCTACATTATTTTATAAATCAACTTTTCCTCTGAGAGTTACATTTTGATGAAAACATTATTTTGCAACATTCAAGTAACCTTTAACAGTTTTATTTACATCAATAAATTTGTCAGTTTCAGAAAATTTGCCCAACAATAAAGAACTCTAACTTCTATAACTGCATGACTTTGATTTTTTTTTTAAGTTAAAGGGCTTCTTTTTGCTTCATATATATGGAACAAATCTAAAGGGCTGAATTATGTCCACCTGTACAACCACTGTATGTATGTTAGTTACTAGACTATAACCTGACATCTAAGGGGCATAACTGCATTTATGAGCAAAGGAGGGAAACATATTCTTTAGTTCTAACAATTAAATTTCATGTTTATTAATTGCTAAGCTACAAAGAATAAAAACAAAATATCTGTACTACAAAAAATCATCAGGGAAGTTAAAAGATATCTTCTCAAGGCAGGTGGAAAAGTCAGCTTCTATTTGATGCAGACATGCTTGAATGACAGAAAAAGATTCAAACAAAGAAATACTGTCTAAGCTCTTAGCATCTTGTAATCTACAAAGGGCTTAAATCTAGATAAAACAACCCTTTAAACATTTTTTTTTCATAAAAGAGATGCTAAAATAAACTCTTCACCCAACTACTAGAGATATGTTTTACTTTATAAAAAAATATCAACAAGTGGGTACCTTTGTTCTAAACCACTCAATATCTGCTAAAATTAATAAAGTAGAACTAAAGCAGTAAAAAAAATCTGTTTTCAGATGTACACACTAAGGCATCATCAAATTTAGTATTTTCCCTTTCTTAAGAAACTTTCAGAATTTCTGTGAATCTTGCTGGAAACGATTTAGTTTCTCTGGATTATTAGATGCCATTTGGGAAAAATCACGGAAAATGTCCTGGTAAGTTTCATCACCTGTATGAAGGTAAAGTAAAGACATTTTTAAAATTATGTACATTGAGGTATTAATATACAACATATATTTTATGAATAGTAACTATTTTGTAACTATCATATTAAAATTTGTTCAGATGAGCATTGTTTGAAGAAAAAAGTGTCAACTAAACATAAATACTAGAAAGGTATATAATGAAAGAAAAAAACTATACCTGAAAAAAGCACCTCAGATGCAGCCACAGAGGAAAGTTCAAAGTTAGAAAAGAGCAAAGATGCAAGTGTTTTAAAGCAATGTAAAGAAATACATTTATTAACACATGAGAAATAAAAGTTAACCTAAATGTGGTATAGTAAACAAGGCATTTTTTAAATAATTATTTCTTTGGATCAAGGCCAAAAGAAAATATCAAAAACAAATATTAATGTTTCTGATGGATGCAAGTTATTAACAAGACAAAAAGATAATCAAATGGGGGAAATCATGCTAGTTAGCATTATCTTTTAATTAAAGGAAATTTAGTGTAACATGAGAAAAGTAATTCTCTACTCAAATATAAATGCTTAATTGAAACTAACATTCCTAATCCACAGCTTACTAGATTTATATGATGATAAAGCCTAAAAAATAGCTACAAAATTAAAGTTTCACATTTAGTTCCAAGTTTTTTGTTTACTAGGTCATATGAACAAGAATGCTATGACAGAATGGGACTGAAAATCAAAGACATCTATAAAATAAGAATAATAAGTATATACATATATATATATACAAATATGCTTTGAGAATTAGAGATATTAATACAGCAGTTTGAATGCAACCTCCTTGCTATGGAAACCTAAATATATACACACATACAGATTAACTCCTCAGAAAAGACTTGTATATAGTAAAATCTCATTTTCAAGGTTAATCATTCATCATGAATGCTTCTTATTAGACATTAATTTTACACAGAAGCTTGGCATGATTCTTTTTTTAATGTAGACTGTCAAATACACTCTTAGATATTTATTGTTGAAGCATGGTTTTATAACTACTTCTCATAAGTTAACTTGCATCCATCTTATTACAAACTCATTGTGACAATTGGTGTTAATAGTGCAGTAAGTTTTGCCAGCTTTTAAAAAACAAAAATTTTGAGGCAATAGATCTCATACTAAAAGCTAAATAACTGGAAAAAAGTTGAGCAAAGGGGATAAAGATAAGAAAAAGGTCTAACAGCACAATCCAAGATTTTCAATAAAATTTAATATTTTTAATATCTAGTCACTGTTCATGTTTAGTCTATGTAAAAAGCAAGTTATTCAAAACTATACAGTTTTCATTTAGCCCTGGAAATTTCCTCATGACCTGAATCAATCTACTTTAAAAAGCAAAAAAATACAGTAAGAAGAGAATCTTAATCAGCTGAGTAAGAGTACCTTCAACTCATTATTGTTATTAGAACAATCAAAATAAAGGTTGTTATGCTAGGACAATGGTTAAACAATCCAATTATACCCATAAATCCTTAAAAACTCACACCCACATTAAAAGACAAATTATAACCTATTCCCATTTCTAGACATTCTAAAAAATATAAACTGAAGAGACCAACATCAGATAACAAACCATAGAAAATATTTTTCAAAAATTTTCTTATTCTTAGATGCTGAATTAAAATATTTATTGTAAACGTTATAAATACTTTTTAAAATACTATTTAAACTGGGGGTTCTGGGATTTTACTTCCCAAGAAGTGTAAAGTGCAGATTATAATACAAAAATACCACATTGATTTTACCATTCAACACTAGAAGTAACTTAAAAGGCACACATTATACATTCAAGAATAGGAAAAAGGGTCTAGCAGATGCTAATGCCAAAGAGTTTACAGATAGCACCAGATGAGCATTCTTAAGTATTACAACAGTACAATGGCAATATATGGCTTCTACTATTAGCAATGCATATTTTATATAACAAGCTGTGAGATTTTTTTTTCTTTTTGTGGTTTTCCAGTTTTCATTTTTAAATCACCTAGTATCTACTCACATGTACATTTTTAGTAGAACCATTGTACCATGCAAAACACATTGTGAGATCTTTTACTCGTTGAATTTAAATACTTCCTTGAAGGAAAGTATTGGTGCTAATACCAATAATTTGTTTCATTTACTGAATACTTTTTTTTTCAAAAGTTAATACAACGCAAAAGAAGTCTTACCTTCACACACACACACACACACACACACACACAACTTCTTGTTAACATTCCATTGTTAACAAAACATTAATGGGTTACCAATATAAAACCTTCCTTAGACCTTAAAGTATATTATTAGGGCAAACATTACAATAACAATAATGACTACAATATTTAATATAGTTAACACAAACTGAACGTCACTGTGATTCTTTAAATTTAGGTTTAATTTCAATCATTAAAATTTTTCCCAGGGCAAACATAACTTGTCTACACTAGAATACAATAAAGAACTACCCAATATGTTGCCCCAGCAAGTTCCTAGAGGCACACTTAACAGTCTATTATAAATGGTAAATAATCTCCCAACATCTGTAACACCATGTATATATATATATATATATAGCCTTTAAATTACTAACACATTCTATATCTCTTTAAAAAGTTAACTTTCCTATGTGCCTGGACAATTCTGAGTTTTTAAAATGTAGACTGCTGCATAGCCCACCGATCGTTTACAATTTGCTCTTCAAATGTACTCCCCTCAAAAAGATGGCAGCATATGAGAACCCACCCCAGATGATCATATGTACAATCCTGCACCTTCTGGGTTGGTTACAGCTTCCTTTCCGACTAGACCAGCCGTCAACCTTTGCCAGTAACACACTCACATGACCAGTGACGGTTCATTAAAGCTGTTATTTTGAACTGGCTGAGAAGTGCCAACAATCAAGTGGAGTCAAAGAGCCAGACTGTCAAAACCACCAAACTGGTTCCAACAACTGAGAGTAGAACATGGTATTCCTTCACTCACCCACCCAGTCCTCTTAAATTTGTAGGATTTGATAAGGATGGATGCATCTCTTCCTGTAGGAAATGTGTGCATAAAATAAGGACTCTCAGGTCCTTATAGAGTTGTAGATACAAAGTTCGAAGTGAGGTTTCCTAGAAATGGGTCCACGATTGCCAAAGATTATGGCTGTCTTAAACGGCAGGATCTTCATTATCAAAATATTGAAAATAAGTGCATTTTTAAAGTATCAAAAATTCTGAAGTTTTCCTTCTACTGCTAGGGGAAAAAGAGCTAAATAATATACTCAAACAACAAAGTACATGAAAGAAAAATTTACAGTGAAAAATAGAAGGAAAAATAAAGACCGACTGCCTGAGCAAACACATCTGCTCTCCAAAGGCTCATAAAGGAAAAGGAGCCAGAAAACAATTTCTGCACCATTTTAGCACAATACTTATATAAATATAAAATCATTCTGCTTTAATTAAGACCCTCTTAATAAGTTAAAAATCTATTTTTAATATCAAGATGACCCTCACATAGATCAAAATCTCTTTTTATCCTGCTAATATACCATTTCCATAATTCTTTTTGATTTTTTAGCTGCCAACCTAAAAATGAGAATAGTTAAAATTAGGCTTTTTTCCCAAAATTTGAAAATGATTAAAATTAGCTTTTTTTCCCTCCAAATTGTTATTCAAATAATTTGGAAAAAATCTTTTTCTACTGATGAATGGATGGTATATACTCATTAAGTATATACATAAAATGACAGTTAAAGTGACAATTCAATGCTCCTAAATGGTGACAGTAAAACCCCCACACAATTTGAGTAGAAATGGATGTAGTCTGCAAGAAGATAGAGGAAGAACAAGCTGCCCAACTCCATAGAAAAGTCAATTCTAATCTTCTGGCTGATGAGCTGGGTGTAACTTCATCAGAAAACACCTTAAGGGAAGAGGGACTGAGCCAACACTGAGGTTTAAAATTTCAGGGGAAAAGATTTTTAACATAAAACCTTGATGTTCCCGCTTATCTTACAAGTATCAGGTCACATCCTTTAGATAATTTTTATTTTAAAGTGCTTAAACACAAAGGCCTCAAAAATGGCCAGTAATACTATCACTTTAGTATATCTGTTACAAAATTATAACTTATTTAAAATCTAACATTCAAGTTTAAAACAAAGAGGTGAAATTCAGAATTAATGCTGAGACTTCACCCTTAGTCAGCACTCTTATATCTGGAAAAATCATGAGTCAGCAGTATTGTATGATCCATAGGATTAAAGTGGGACACCCTAGATTAGAAGTATCTAGCTGAAGTGCCTCTATTCTCAATGTTCTTACTTGTTCCCTACTAAATTAGACCAAAAATAAGAAGTACGGTCCTCTGAGGAAAAAATAGGCCCATATTTATATTAACTATACATTAAAATAAATAAAAGTAAATGAATGCAAGCATAAAACAGGAATTCAAAACATTTGAAAAGGAAGACTATATTACTAAGCCACTTTTAAAATAAAATATTAATATTCAATGAAAAAATCAAATATACTCATTGCAAGCTGAACATTCTCAAGTATTTTAGTTATGAATTCCTGAAAAGTTTTACTAATATTTATGAATTTAAAGGTTAAATTAGTAATTCATATATTCTATTAATGAAATGAAAGATGCAATAATTACTCTCTTCTTTGTGAAGACTAATTAGAATGTGTTCATAAGGAATCTGATCAGCAACATTTGTTCCTTTTCTTGACATCTGGATTCAAAGATGAAAACCATTCAAATGAGACTTGAGCTGATCCTGAGTTCAGATTTCCCTAATATGTCACTTTGCAGTCAGGTTCATAAAATATAGTTCTAAACTTCCATTTATCCAACAGGTACTTATAATTGTTTGGGACAAATCTACATGATAAAATGAAATCTTTTCCCTCTATCATTTAATTAACTCCATTCTCATTTTGGACTTCTTCACCTACTGTAAATTTTAATTTTAGAGTGCAAAACTCTAATTCATTCAACTTCTAGGAATTCTCCATACTGCTTTTTATATGCCAAACATATGATGATTTTTTTTCCCTGAACATAATTTATAGAAATTCCCTGAATAACAGAAAGAAAATAATAGTTATATTCACTTGAAAGCCAAAGAGAATTACAAAAAGAAAATGACTATTGTGCTGCTGTAAATGTATAAAGACACATTATCATTCCATTCACTTCACTGGAATGTATATGGAAGACATCTGTACAGCAGATAAAGAAATCAGCAGCCAGTTAAATAGAGCAAGTAAATGTGTACTGGAATAGGAATTAATTAGGAATTTTAAAGACCTGGAAGTTAGCAGCCCCCAAGATTCAGTAAGTACAGTACATACCGAACGACTCACAATTTACAAGTTATAAAAATTATCTATAGTATTAAGTTAGGTTGCTAAGGAACTATGAATCTTCTAGTTGTAAACTGATAAATTCCTGAATGCATTTCTTATACTGCATTTCAGTATGGTTATTAGTAGAATATTGACCTGGCTGTCCATAAAGTCCTTCTGATTCCCGCATTTCTTCATTCATTCTTGCTAAACGTAACCTAAAATTAAATAAAATTATTTTTTTAGATGAAGTTATACAATATAAATATTCACAAACTAATGAATTACATAAACAGGTAAAACATAAAGCTATGTAATTTTTTCATTTACTGTATTTGCCACTGAAATAAATTTTTATCAAACCCAGCAATCTGAGGTACAAAAATAACTGTATTTTACTTTATATATTCTTATATGAAAACATAACAAGAGACTTCTAACTAGTTCATTTCAGATCTATTTAAGCAGGATCATTTCAACACCTCTAGCAGCTTGCTTCCTCCAGACTCCAGATAATTCTGAGTTTCTGCTATTGAAATAATTCTGTAGTATGGAAGCAATAGCCAAAGTACACTCTGGTTCACCCTGCAGTGAGGTAGTTTCAAGCACATTAAAAGTGTGTGTTATGTCTAAATATTGGGAATGTATTTTTATATACCTAATAATATATGTTACTTAATAAATGAGTTGCAAGTTCCCAAAGTAACCATACTCCATGGTATGTGTACAATATTGGTTATATATTATTTTCTGGGTTAGTCAACCTGTCAGTAGAAGAAGGAAGATTAGACTGAGAAGGAAGGTTCCCCCCGCCCCCCTTCCATTACTTACTTGGAACAATCTTTTGAAAAAAGCAAAAGTTGCCTTTGCTTCCCCTCTCCTACCAAGTACTACTATTCACCCATAGAACAGGTCACCCATTGCTGTCCCAGATCTCTGTCACCCTCTTATAAAATGCTCTCTGGCAACTAGAATATCTACATGGATTTTTCCCATTTCCAAGGTATCACAATTTTCTTCATCTCTTTTTTCATTTCACACATACCCTGTGTTTATTAATAACAGCACCACAAATTTGCCCCTTTAGTATTCAGAGTTTTCAGAGAACTATTTTTAAAAGTGTCATATGAAGTGAAACTGAAGTTCTCATATAAAGTAAAATGAAAAAATGTAGAGTTTTGAAACATATTTTTGAAGGAGTCATCACTCTAAGAATTGCCTGGAAATCTGCACCCAGCGTTAGCTTCTCTTTATCACTCCTATCTATCCTTTCAGGTTCTCACCCAGGAAAAGAATGTTGTTCCAAAAAAGAAATAAGATGAGACCAGTGGGCCAACTGTCAACTTGAGCAAGTGAGGAGTTGGAGTGATGATAGCAAGGGATGGGAGTATCAGGGAGCAGGGTGGCAGTATATGGGTGCATTACTGATGGGAAGCCCATACCTAAGGAAAACAATAATTCTACAAAGATGACGAAGGTTATAAGATAATAAGTGGAAAAAAAAGCTATTTTTCTCCAATCATAAATAGTTTAATAATTTAATAGTTTAATAACTATCTATAATAGTTTAATAATTCTAAACTTTCCCATAATGGCCTACACAATAACAATAACTCCTCCCCCCCCAAGGAAAAAAAAAGATAATGAGTATTGAGGACATACGTCTTACTGCTTTTTTTTTTTTAATTTTCAATTAGCCAGGGTTGGGGAGGAGTGATAGATGGTCTCAATGTGAGCTCTGGAGTTCAAGGTAATTTGGGAGTTTCTTTTTCTAAGTGATTGAGATTCAATGGTGAGGCTAGAACTAGCTATACTCATACTCATATAGTTCTAGGTTCCACTATGCACAAAATAGAATTAAGAGACTTTATACAACATATGAGTAAGGTTTCCTACATAATAATGAAGTGTAAATGGCAATCACATTTCCAGATTCTAAGTGTAATGAACAACTCTGACCTAAGATGAAAATCAAATTATGAATTCAAAATTCCTTAATGATCATATTAAATTGTTTTCAGATATTTCTTAAAAATCTTATGTTAAAATTAAGAATATTCTTTAAATAATTCTTTTTAAGTAAGCACAGAGACCCCCCCCATTATCACTGCCCAAAGGCAGTGCAACTGCAAGTTACTGACATCAATGCAATGGTTCTTATAATCCTATAATTCTCAAGGACTAATAATTGTCTGCTACTCTACCTTGCCCCAGTACTGTACTAAGAATTAAAGAATCTATTTTAGAGCAGTTCCTGGCTTTCTAGTCCTACTTGTAATGCAGGATAGCAATAGTGGCTAAGACCATGTGTGTTTGAGTCAGTTTACTTGGTTTCAGTTCTACCACTCAATAGTTTCTCAGATTATCCATGAGATGATTTCTTTATTTATAAAATAAAACTAATAATAATACCTTTCCCAGAGGATAGTTATAAGAACAAAATAAATTCCTGTATGTAAACACTTAATATATTTAATGTGCTTAGAGAGGAACATGGCATATAGCATATAACCAAGTTTAAATTCAAACTGATAGGTGAAACTCCATGCTGACCCTTGTAGAACTAATGCTATACAGAAAATAATCAAATGAAAAGCAAACACTTACAATGTCACTATATCAGCATTGGCTGCTTCCACAGCTATACTCAAAGGATCTTTCCCTTCTTCATCAGTAGCATGTTGATTGGCACCTCGTTTTAAGAATAAACATACCTGCCTATGTAAGGAAACAGTATTGTCCAGATATTGTCAATGAAACAAGTAATTAGTATTCAATTTAAAAATAAGAAGCAATACTTAAAATATTTTCATTAGGAAATTTCTGGCTCATTCTACAATTATTTATTGAATACTGGCTAATTAAAAATTTACCAAGATTAGTATTTTACAGTCTCAGATATTTTCACATTTAAACTGATATTTTATACCATAACAGGATGTATAAATTAAGGCCTCCACTCTCAAAGATTATCATAAAAATATGTGCACAGAAATCTATAAGTTTAAATAAAATAAAAGTCACATAAGGTCATTTCTGGGAAAGAAGGAAGCCCAGAAAATGTTAACATCCTAATATATTAATGATAATATCACAGAAAAGGAATAGAAAGTAAGTCTCCTACTGTACTATACAAATAGCCATTATGACTAAAAGAAATTGACAAAAATGAAAAAATATAAAAAAAGTAAATGGACCCTATTAAGTAATATGGGAAGAATTATGGTTAAGAAGAAAATACAAAGTATGAGTTGAATACTATCATTTTCTAGTGTAGGAAAGCTTTTATGATGAAGTTATTGAATTGAATCTCTGCTGACAAAGGAAAATAAAACTATAATAATAGAAAATGCAAGAAATGAACATTTTAAAAGAATAGCCTCTTGCTAGTAAAGTTTGTAGCAGCTGGGTATCTTAGATTCTGACAAGAGAATGGTGATTGCCAGAGAGGAAGGAATAGAAACAGGCTGAACAGGTAACAAGAGGTCAATTGTACCATGGCAGATAGTAACTGAACCTTTGGAGGTAGGCATGATTTAATATATACATTTATAGGGGTGTGAAGCTGTACTCCTAAAATATACATAGCTTTGTGAACTAATATCACTGCAATTAAAAAAAAAAAAAGAACTGAGTATCCTGAGCTACTTCATTAAAAAGTAATCAATTTGACACAAAGTTCTCATACAAGATTAACACTGCTTGCTTCATTTGTATCCTTTAAAAGAAGTTCATTTTCAAGGCCAATTGCAGCAGAAACCTAAATATTGTTCCCAAAGATATAATGTCAATACCACAAACTAAGAGTTTACTTTAGAATTTTAATTAAGCCACCCTGTGAGAACTAGAATTTCCAAAGTTATAAAACTTGCCCAAAATATGTGTGCTATGTACATATGTACACATACATGCATTAATATACATATACATAGACTTAAGTCTTCTGGCAAAACCACAACACCAGTAATAGTTTTAAATACTAAAAAATTAGCTATATAAATAACAAATGAAGTTCAAAGTCTTGCAATTTTCATATCTGAAAAGTAACAGTAACATTTTTCTGAGACTTTTTCAAAATCCATTCTGAGACTGTAAGTCATAGGAAAATAGCACTTTACAAACTCTAATGGTCTGAATTGATAAAAAGCAAAACATTTCAAAATAATTTTTTAAAAATTATCAACTTAAATATGTAAGCACTAATAAAATTACCCGGTGTGCCCCAAGACAGTCGCATGGTGCAGTGGCCCCCGGCCTTGCACATCTCTTTGGTTCACATTAGCACCATTCTGCAGAAGAAACTCGCATGTCACCAAAGAGCCCTTAGAAAACAAAAACAAAATAACAATGTACAAAAAGCAAACAATATATATCTATTAAAAACAGAGTACTCAACATTTTACTCTAACAGCTAAATTCATCCTCCAAATAAATAAATAAATAAATAAATAAATAAATAAATAAATAAATAAATAAACAAACAAACAAACAAATAAATAAATAAATTCATCCTCCACAAAAAGGAAAAATACCCCCAGCAAAAGCACAGAAATTATGTATTTCTTCTCAGGAACTAACTGTAACAAGGATTTAATTTTCAATTTGTGACTTAGAAAAACATACTTCTTTCATTATCAAAATTTTCTTCCATTAAGAAAGAAATTAAGTTTACATGTAATCAAATTGATGACATTTTGAAATCACTACTTGTTTCTTCTATTTTCCCAACCCATCTCTTAAAGATAAAAACAATGCTAAAGCTATTATCTAGAACAAATTATAATTTTTAAATATCTTACTATTACTGAAAACCTCAATGTATGGACTCATACCCCTAGTACAGCCTGAATAAGTGGTGTTGCTTTGTTTTCCTCTGAATTAGCCCAGTTCACATCTGCACCATGAGCCAATGCCTCAGCCATTTTAGGAAGATTTTTTTCGTATGAAGCCCTATAAAGCTGAAGTCCTGGATTAAGATGTTTAGAGTCGAGAAACACAGAAGAATCTTGCCTTTCTCCCTCTGAAAAGCAAAGACAAATACATCAGTAAAAATGAGCTCTTGGGGGAGAGGGAGAAAACTGGAAGTTTTTGTTACATGGGTTGAAAGTCTGCTTTCTAAAATGAAGTATGCTATGAATAGTGGTGATGACAGCACAACAATATGAATAAACTTAACACCACTGAACAGAACACTTTAAAAACAGGTAAAATGATAAAGTTTATGTTATGTGTATCTTACCACAATTTCTTAAAAAATGAACTTTTTTATATAACAATGTGAATGTTCTCGGTAAAAAAAAAGTCACTAACTTAATAATGAAGGATTTTCATAAAACTTTCCCATAGCTTAATCACTACCCAATCAACCTTTTTCTCTTATGAAGACACCAACAGGTACCCAGTAGGCAGGTTAATTATTCTGTACTAGATTAAAATAAGCATATTCCTAAAATCTTGGACTTTAATTAAAGAACTCAGAGGAGGTAGTAAGAATTCCTAAAACATTTTGCCCACATATCAAACCCCCTTTATTCCTAGGATAGCCCAACACCATCACAATTTCCAGTAAAAGCAGTTCAAATAATTTGAAGAATATTATAAGAATATTTATAAAACCAAAATCGCTAAATTAATGAAGGGGGAACGTGGGAGTAAAGCACAAGTTAAAAGGAAAACCTAGTGGGAAGGAATTGCTGATCTTTCTCCTAATAAGACAACATAAGAATAAAAGAAGAGTAAAATATACAGAGCTTATGGATCAAAAATTATCCTTAGCTACTGACAAGGCACCTTCTGCACATATCACAAGGGTTAGAAGACTGTACAGTTAGGAGAAAGCTTCCAAACACAAAGAAAGGTAATTTCTCATATATATATTAGTCCTCCCTTAATACCATCTAAAAAACTACTTCCTATAAAAACTCATTAATCAATACTAAGCATTTTATAATATCATTTTTCAGTAATCAATACCAATTAACACTAAATTTCACCAAAACTCACCAGGCTCATATAAACTATTGGCTGACACTGTGGAGGGTAAAGATTCTCTTCCATCATCAGAGCTCTGCTGGATTCCACTGTCATTACTTTTGACTGTTTTTTAAAATAAAAAATTAGCTAGTGATTAAAGTTCATGTCATTTAGAAAACAACCTCCCACAAACAAGGTTTTAAAATGAGCTCTGATACATCTACGTGAACTTAGTCACCACTAGTTGAATGTTTAAAACCACTTTAATCCATTTGAACACTTAGCTTATCAAAATGTAAATCACAAAATCTGAAAGTAAACTTATTTTCAGAATTATAACATATCTCATTACTCCATAGTATGTCAGAGGTGGAAAAGAGCTTGATTTATTGTATGACTGCAAGTAATGTGTAATTCTGAGACAATGGGCAACATCTAGAGAAATGGCCACACGCACAATGACCACTGGCACAGACTTGGAATGCTCCACAAGAGTAGTACTTACTACTACGTAGTTTTGAAGAAGTATCAAAGTAGGAGAAGAGTGAATCTAGCTCATCAGGACAGAACAGAGACTCCCGCCTGGCCTCGTCGCTATTTACAGCAACCACTGGGGACATGCAAGTTAGCAAAGCACAAAGCAGGCCGTAAGAAGGAAAAAGGGCAGGAAAAAACATTACTGGGAAAAATTTAGGAGGAAAAAATAGGAAGGATATTAGGTGGTTAATCAGATATTTAGGGTTTTTTAGCATGACAGATTTATATTTCCCATCTCCCCTTGTACTTTAAGCACTTTTATTCCTTAGAATATACACATTACCTAGACAAGTGAACTACCAAGACACTATTTAAACTTAACTGTTTTAAAGACAAAGAAATCTAATTTTCCTTAAAATAGAAAAATAATTTTAGCATTTAAAAATCTGCAATTGCTGCTAATGCAGAGATTAAAAAAGTGACTTCAACTTAAGAGAAAATGTTTGTATACACAAGCTGTAATACCTGAACTCAGAGAAGATGCTCTGACTGGGTCACCAGGCCCAAGTTTAGAAATGCTCAGTCTCTTTTCTTCACAAGTTTTGGAAACAATCTTTTTTTCCTGCTCAGGAGGTGATGATGATACAGAGTATATATCCACAAATTTTCTCTCCACATATTTTGCTCTGATATAGGCCTCTTTCTCCTGTCTGGTATACACAAAAATTTCATAATGTTCTGCTTAATCTCTTACCATGAAAATACTGAAAAGAAGCCATATATAAATATTTTTCAAATAAAGTCACAAGGTATAATACAAATTAAAACTGAATTTGGGACATTACGCAAAATGCTTTCCTTCCAAATAATTAACTATGACATACATAAATAAAAGACAAATAATTTACAGAAAAATCACACGGCACATTTTTTTCTTATAATTTCTATACCTATTCATTTTCTATTTATGTTCCCTTGAAGCCAGGAAAACTACAAAAATTCATAGAAATTAATTTTATAAATATTAACATAAATTCAGTAATGTCACATACTGGACTTATCAATACTGAAGGTCTTCATTTTTCAAAAACAACCACATGCAACAACACAGCATCTTAACTTGAAGGGAAACAAGGCACATTTTAAACTTCTGAAATAATATTGAGCATAACTGAGTATATAAATATTCAATATATACATATATGTAGTCAAACATAAAATCTCAATATAACATTATGGCAAATAAAACTGTAAGGCCAAGAAGAGAAAAACATAACAACTAAAAACAACAACAAAAATGAATTATGTACCTTGAAGTCAGTCTTAGAGTCACTTCATTCAATGAACTTCCATAAACAAATTGAATTATAATT
This sequence comes from Uropsilus gracilis, assembly GCA_004024945.1. Classification (NCBI taxonomy): domain Eukaryota; kingdom Metazoa; phylum Chordata; class Mammalia; order Eulipotyphla; family Talpidae; genus Uropsilus; species Uropsilus gracilis. Next base: position 24,419 of record PVHY01001392.1, on the reverse strand, counting down.
TCAAACACAGTAATTAAGATACATTCCCACTACCAGAAGCTACCTTCTTCGCACGCAATTCAGTATCATCATGCCATGTACGAAGCTTGTGATTAGCAAATATTTGTTGAACTAAGTCAAACAGCATAAAAATTATTCACTGCAGAGAGCAGAAACTTGACCTTGGAGACATTAATGAACTGATTATCTCTTTAAAGACCAAAAACTTTGGTCTGATTTCATTGCTAAGAGCTTTTATATTCCTATGTAAAGCCTTAAGTTTTAAGATTCTGTCATATGGAAACTATAACTAATTATCTGTTCAGTTAAATATAATTATATAATTAACATATCTTAAGAGAAAGATAGCCACATTTAACAGCAGTGTTTATCTTCTCTAATCAGTCTGTTTTAATATTACATCTCAGTCACAGTGAAATAAAATCATACCTTATGTATATTTCTGATGAGGAGGAAAATGGTAACATTAAGATAACTGAATTAAGAAATACCTTTGTCCAGGTTGTGGCTTCTTTATCCCCATTTTTTCAACTTTAGCTTCATAAACTCTATTTATAACATCATTCCCCAATTCACACATAAGCTATATGATAGAAAAACAGAAAAATGGGCTATTAATTCCTAAAAATTACTTTTATAAAAGTCTATAAAGCAAAAATAACAAGTTCCTTTTGCATATTCTGCAACTGCTCATTCCACAAAGGTGTTTAAAGACACAATGAGTGAGAGCAGTATCACTATTTCATTACTCTTCACCAGAAAATCTCCCACAGAGATTAACTACTTTTATAAGTAAGGGTTTCTCCTTATCCATCTTCTAGTTTTCTGTCCCTCCACCACAGCTGGTATAAAGCTGCATATTATTCACAATATGCAATGTCTGGTAAATTAACTGCATAAAGTCTTAATTCAGGCAGCGTTAAGACAACTCAGAATCAAAGTAAATTATTTCGCCTTATGTTATGTTAAGTATGGTATGTTAAGTAGTTCAAAATACTTTGCCTAAAATTTTGGCCATTTTTTTCATGTATCAGATTTGTTTCAATCAAATATTCTAAAGTGAATCCAGAGAGCTATTTACAATGTTAATTCAGAGATTAGATTTCTACCCCTCATCCTCCACTTCCTTCTTTAAATTCATAATCACTAAACGACTATCTAAATGGGGTTCTCCACCTTAGAAGTCAATTTATCTATTTGACTTAGGTTTCTAAGAATAATTTCACAATTTTTTTTATTTTATATAAGTAGATTACCATTCTATCTCTAAGCCAAAACAAAATACACACCATTAAGAACACAATTTTCATAATACAACTTTTTATGATATGGAAAACTAGTAATTAAAAGAGTACTATTACAGTCATGAATTTTGTAAATCTGATCCAAAACCCAAAGTTAATATAAAATTATTCATGATATTTTCATAGATATCAGTCCTTACATGGGCAAAAGGAATGATAGCTTGATGACTACTATCATAACAAATATGTCTGCAAATGAATCAAGCTAAAATATCCCAATAATAACATGGCATTCTAATACAATATGGAGCTTGGTATAATAATATGCCTCTTATACTTTTCAAAACAAGAATCTATGTAATTATTAAAGATTAACACTAAGAAACAGAATCTAAGATATTTTTGAGAAACAAAGGAATGCAATCTTCCTTAAAAAGTTAATAGTGCTAAAAAACTTAGCAATTTTAAAAACACTTCACTTACCAGAATAGTTTCAAATATGTTCCAATATAATTTAGCTTACTGTTTGCACTGAGTAACACATAATTTATAAATTTATAATTTATAAACCAAAAATATAAACTTTTGATGTTTCTTCAAAACATGAAATAATTTTAAGCAGATGTTCATTTTACCTTTAAAAGTTCAGGCTCCCAAGTGTCTAAAGTTAAAGATCGTACTTTTGAAAAGTGAACTCCAAGACTCCTAAAGGATATCAGGGAAAATATCATTAATAATAATCTAGCAGGTCTCAATTTGTATATTTATACAAAGTTTCTATTACTTCTTATATGACACTGTCTCTAACACAGTCCTCAAAAGCATGTATTAATATAGATGGATCTATTGTTAGTAGAGAACAGTGAAACAATATCCTCGAAAATATTTTATAAACTAGAATTTTATTCACTTTATAAAAGCACAAAGGTACTACATGGGAAACTGAGCAAGTGGAAAAGGTCCTCTACCCAAAGGGACATGATTATTTACACTATGTGCTCATCCCAAAAAAGTCTCTCACCCTGCAGAGGCCTACCCACCGGTGAATCCCAGAGCACTCAATACACAAGGTGATGCCCAGGTTGATGCTGGCCCACCGTGGATCTGCCAGACCACAGTCACAACAGCTAGCATTGCCAGGGATACACTGGACTCGCTGAAGCGCACTTTCCCCTTTCAATGATTTGTCTTTTGATTCATTTCCAGAATCTAGGCTTCCTGTGGATGGTGATGATTTCTTATCTAGCTTCTAAAAAATTAAGAATTATTGTTAAATATATATACAGAGACATTACATTGTATGTACATATATCTGTATTGCTCTGCTGCACACTACATACTCCAAACATAAACCTCTAAATAATAGATTGAAGTCCTATTATGGCACTAAGTCAGGTATAGTATTAGGCATTACAGTTCAAGGACGAAAAGATGAAAGTTCCTCCATCAATTTGTATTTAGTCCTATGGGGAAAAATGTATAAACATTGGGTATTTTGGTTTTATATATAAAAACCAACACAAATAAACATATATAATTTTTCAGAACTAATTATTTCCAACTTAAAAATGTCATATCCAACCAAATTATCAAACAAATGTTGAGTACAGACTAGATATTTTCAGACTGGACTCAAAATACTTCTTTTTCAGGAAGTTCCTAGAGGAAGTGCTCTAGTTCTCAAGACTCACCCATGACCTTGCTCCAAAGAATTTGTAAACTCACTGGGAAGCTGAAATCAGACGATGAACCAAGAGTCCATATTTAGCCAGTCTTCCCCAGGGAGACTTCAACTAAGACAAATTGTGCCACTCCCCTCCCCTTTTTTTTTAAAGGTTTTTATACAATTTTAATTTTAATGCCCTTTCAGAGTCATTATTTTATACTTTATTAGAATTTAATAATTAGAAGGAAAATATATTAGAATGCTACTGTTGATCTGGGACACATATTCAAATATTTAATTAAATATATATGAAAATACTTAAATACAATGATAGGTCAAGTCAAAAGAAATATACAAAAAAATGTGACTCCAGATTTTAAAAATAAAGCTCACTAGAATTACATTAACAATTCCAAACTTCAAATTATACTACAAAGCCATAATAAGTAAAACAGCATGGTATTGGTACAAAAACAGACAGTCAGACCAATGGAACAGAATTGAGTGCCCTGAAATAAAATAACACAAATATAGTCAACTAATTTTCGATAAAGGAGTGAAAAAGTTACCTTGGAACAAAGATAGCCTCTTCAATAAATGGGGCTGGGAAAACTGGACTAAGACATGCAAAAAAATGGACCAAGAAAACTCCCTAACTCCGTGTACAAAAATCAACTCAAAATGGATAAGGAGACTTAGAGGTCAGACCTGAAACCATAGCATACATAGAGGAAAACTTGGGCAAAACTCTCCATGAACTACAGTTCAGAAATCCCTTTCTGGAAACATCTACAGATGGCAAAAAAATGAAGGAAAACAAACAGATGGGACTACATCAAACTAAAAAGCTTCTGTACAGCAAAAGAGACAACAGAAAAAAACTAAAAGATGCCCAACCGAATGGGAAAAAAATCTTTGCCCTCCACATGGGTAACAAGGGTTTAATAACGAAGACCTACAAGGAACTCACACAACTAAACAAAAGCAAAACAAAAAGCCCAATCAAAAAATGGGGAGAAGAACTAAAACGACACTTCTCCAAAGAAGAAATACAAATGGCCAACAGGCACATGAAAAATTGCTCAACGTCGCTAGCAATAAGGGAAATGCAAATGAAAACCACAACGAGATACCACCTTACACCAGTAAGAATGGCCCACATCCAAAGTACGGGCAACAAGAATTGCTGGAGAGGATGTGGAGAGAAAGGAACACTACTACACTGCTGGTGGGAATGTAAACTAGTCCAACCACTATGGAAAGCAGTGTGGAGGACCCTCAAGTTAATGAAAATGGAACTACCATTTGACCCAGCAATTGCTCTTTTGGGAATCTACCCAAAAGAGACCTCAATGTGGGTACAAAGGGACACCTGTGCTCGGATGTTTACTGCAGCACAATTCATAATTGCAAGGTCATGGAAACAACCTAAATGCCCCAAAACGGATGACTGGATGAAAAAAATGTGGTATATATACACGATGGAATATTACTCATCAATTAAAAATGACAAATTTGATGACTTTATAACAACATGGATGTATTTAGAAGAAATCATATTAGCAGAAACAAGCCATAAAGAAAAAGACAGAAACCAAATGGTTTCACTAATATATGGCATATAGTGAAAAAAATAAACAAAAGCCTTGAGGAAAAGTCAAAACAAGCTAAGTACCAAACTAAGTGCACAACTTTGAGCAGGAGGGAAAGGGGGGGAAGGGAGGGAAGGGTGGGGGGGGCAAATCCCTGAGATTACAATGTTGTGAAATTTATATATAAATAAAAAAATTTTTTAATTAAAAAAAAAAAGAATTACATTAACACATCTGTCTATGGCCATACCACCCTGAACGTGCCCGATTTCGCCTGATCTTGGAAGCTAAGCAGTGTCAGGCCTGGTTAGTACTTGGGTGGGAAAATTACATTAACACATCTTCCATGGGAATAAAACTTATACAGCTTTGCAAATATTAAAAACTCTCAGTAATAAGTCATTTGGTAGTATTGTTTGCTAACCTCTGATTCATCACCCTTTTCTCTATAAGCGGTAGCAATACTGGTCTGAACAGCCTTAATCCATGCCTGGCGCAGCTTTTCAGAATCTGCCTGCAGCATACAACTTCTAAAAGAAGAAAAAAAAATGTTTCTTTAGATACTCAATTAACCAAAAATAAGAATAATGTCTATTTTGCTACCTAATAATTTTCTAAAAAGAATGATAATAACTGCGGAAAGCTTTTTTTTTTTTTTGTAAAGTTTTTATTTTGTCTATCTTTATGACAGATTGCTTGTGAAAAAGAAGTAAGTTACTAACTGAAAATAAATCACTTTTTCCTGCACATTTAAAAAATCTAAATTTATAAATATCACATCTATTTTTTATTGACTAGAAATATGAGTTATCAAAGAAAATGATCTGATGTATGACTTCAGTTCATCAAGATAGTTTTCATGTGGTCATATTAACAATCTGTATTATTTTATAGCTATGATAACTGAATAGTTACATAAATATGTAACCACAATACCTGAATAATTATTAAATTTTACTTTTAAAACATCTTACTCCTCTTTAGTACAAATAATCACAGTAAAACACAAACTACAAATCTAATCTGAACAGTCAAGACCAACTACACAAACATACTTGCAGCACTCAATTCTTTAGAACCACTCACTTTGTTGGAGAGACTACCTCAAAGCAGAAACGTCTTTCTATGTCTTCACAATGTTTCACTGTGCAAAGCCTTAGATCTTCCACGACCACAGTGGGGTTATCCTACAATAACAAAATAATACTTCAATATTTATCAACCTAGGTTTTAAATATTACCATCAATAACAAGATGTTTTAAAACTATTCCTTGAAAAAGAAGGTCTAATTTTAAAGATTTCAATTTACTTTAAAGATTGGGCTATAAACATAAATATCTTAAAAGCTATTTTGTCCTGTTAGTAACTTTATCTGACTCATAAATAAAATTAATGCATAATGATTAAACAGAATAGCTTATAGTGAGCTTAATTCAACATGTGTTAATTAGCAGGTGCTCGATAAATACTAAGTTTGTTATTTTCTTCCCTTATTCATTATTTTCCTGTTATATCTAACATATTATAAAAACTATTTTCTTCCCCAAAAGAAGCCCCTAATGAAGTTTTAAATATGTTAAAAAGAACTCTATATATCTTCCTTCAAATGACTAATAAAAGTTCTCAACACTTTCTAATATTTAATAAAAATATAAACTCAAAATTAAAATTGTCAAAGAAGAAATTACAGGCCAATTATAGTCAGAATAGAAGATTTATTTGGAATTAATTTGCTGTTAGAGAACCAAACAAGTCAAATTTCATACTGTATCAACTCAAGACTAAAGCAAGAATCTAAAATTTATAGCTGAATTTTATCATTCATAAAGACTAAGTAAAACTCAAGTTATCAAATTAATTTATGGTTCTTTTTCTTCTAATTGTTTTCAACATTCTGAAGTTACACGTAATCTCAATATGCCTTTCCAATGAATAAAAATCGCTCCTCTTAAAATGTGGCAAAGAAAAAAACCAAATATATACAAATAGTATTAACAAATTTAGAGGAATCTACTTAAATTACTTCAAACTTATATTCAAGCTCATTTTTAACCTTTTGATATAATCATCTTTCCATATTATAGCTCTCTATATCATTTGATCCTAAAGTATCATTTCTTAAAAGGCATCCTGTTTCTCAGCTTCAAAATACTATGGTATTTGTGTTATTCTTGTCATACAGCTGCAAAAGATACATTAAGAAATAGTATTAAAAATCTGGCACATACACACAAAATCCATCTCAAAGTCAGGCATATTAAGAATTCAGGATACTAAATCACTGTTTTTTAGGAGTAAATATTGGTTTAACTTTCCATTTGAGACTTCTTCCATGTGCATAAACATAAAACTAGTAAACACTATCTTTCCAAACATTAGTACTTATGAACTTTAATTCTTTACCAAGATGAACTAAAACTGAAGTCTCACTGGAGTTTCACTGAATTGCTTAACACTTACCTTAAACTTTTTCTGGTAAACCAACTGATTGTTCTGTATTGAAAACCAGCGTCTAAACAAATACAAAACAGATTGAATTTTTACAAATATAACTTCAGTCACAAGATTTGGGAAAACACTAGAAAATCAGTTATGGCAATTACATTTTTGATAAGTACATTGTTTTGATTTATATAAACTGATGTCAATAATATCTATTGAAAGTAAAGATAAAGCAATTTTGAACCACAAATTAGGAAATTTACTGTATTTTGATTTATTTTTTCAGAAATTTATATCCTAACAAAAGCAGTTCTTTTACACTATCACCAAATAATTTTTGTAAAAATTTATAATTTTTTTGAGATTCCTCATAAGTTACTAAAATCCACCAAAACAATTATTTTATTATAAAATAAGATATTTATATTGTAAATAAGATTAACCCATGTATACAGTAAAACACTGAAGTAAGTGGTACTGGTTTTAATCTTTGATTAAGCAAAACAGAAAGTTAATCAACATTCAAAAACTGATACCAAATATAAGATAATCTTCAATTACTTTGATCTTAATGTCATATAAAGTACTTCTAAGCAGAATAATCAAAGTTATTAATAAAAATGATTCACCCAACTACTTATATTGTTCTGCTATTTATTCCAAATTATTAGGCAAACAATTTACTTGCATTCTTCTTTAGAAGAAAAAGTTAAGCTACATGTGGCACACATAATTCTAACTTATTAAAACAGCAAAAGGACCTAAAGATTAAAAAAAAAAAAATCACAGCCAAAGCCATTCACAAAAGGAAGCAAAAATTCTCATCAAGCATGAAAGGTAAAACAACATTTGAGTCATTATTTGAATTAGTTTCATGTGAGATGATTTCTCTTGTAAACATTAGTTATTAATCTATTAGCAGATAGAGATTCTACCTTTTCATTGATACTAATACAAAACACTAGAAATTTTTAGACATCTTTAGAATTTCTATTTTTAAAAATATTCTCCAAAGTTGAGAAAATGATTAGAAGATGCTCATCTATTTTTTAAGCTAGACAGTTAGATTCTCTTGCTACTTATAAAGGTTATCACCTTTATGATTAAAACAGAGATTTGTTAAACAAGCATCTAGATAAAACCAAGTGGGTTGCGTCTAAATGCAAATCACCAAGAGGGAGACTAGAAAAGGAAGAACGTCTGGGTTTCTTTGCTTTGGGACACAGAGGTGGTTAGAAATGTTAAATACCTATAAACAAAATGATGCAGCCCTGCCACATGGGATGACATGCAATGGAAACAATCTCTGATACTGATTAGGATGATTTTCTAAGTAATTTGGAACTGAATGACCTAGCCATATTGATGAAAATTTTTATGTTTTACAGTATAGAAATCATATTATAAAATTTGATTTAAAAATAAAATCTACAAGGAGTTTTATTATACCATGGAAAAGACCCACATAACCATGTGTACTTTTCATGCTTCTGAGGTCTTCAAAAAATAAACTTCTTTTGACCTATTGTATATTAGGATAAAAGTCTCTAAAAGCAGTAACAAAATACTACAAATTTCTGTTAGACTATTTCATTATAGATGACATATATTTCTGAAACCCAATTTTCCTCCCATTTATCTGTTTCTAGGTAACTCTCTTATCATGGATTTTTGTACTTTCAGAAAGCAACAACAAAAAAAATGATAAATTCATCTTAATTTGATCATATTTTCTAAGCAAAAATTTACACAATACTTATCCTAAGTAGAAAAATAATTTCAATAACTAAGATCTTTTATGTGTAATAATACTCTCTCCTCTTAAATAAAAATGGAATTAACTATACTCATCTAAACTAGTCAAGACTTTAGTCAGATAAGTAAAATAGAATATATTCTTAATTGTACCTATTGAATAATCATAGCTATTATGGACATTTAAAATAAAAGAAAAAATAAAACAATTTTAGCCTATTGAATATTAAAAATATTTTAAAGTTTGAGTTTTCTGCAATTTTAAGATACTTTAAAGGAATAATGGAGTAATTAAATCAAAAGGACAACCTTTCAAAAGTACTGTGCTGACAGCTATACTATATTCTATAAAATTCAGAAAATGACTTCAAAGCCAAAATATATGTCTTCCATAAAGAAAAGCTTCTTGGCTCATTAAGAAAAATGAGAAATCATTTTATCTCCATCTCAAAGTGAAATAACTCAGTCAAGATTTTAAACCAAAAGATAAAATATTATTAATATTTCTATACCAAAGAGAGCATCCAGATAACAAAATGGCAAGGGGGAGAGAGGAGAGACATAAAATAAATCACCTCTGTTCTTCCATGTTTGATCACTAGTCCCAGGACTGCATTTAAATAAAAAACATGGGTAAAGCCAAATTTCTAATTTGGTAGACATGCCATCACTAAAAGGATACAGGTGCTGGACTTGTGTACACATCCATGTAGATGCCAAATAGTGAACACTTAACAAAATAAAAGCTTGATAGTATGTTCCTCTATTTCAAATTCAATTTTTCATACGTAAAAAGAGCAAACTGGTAAAAAAAAAAAAAGTCTAAAAAAGATGTTTCCTTTCAACATAATTAATATGGTTATTACCAAAAGGACTAATTCCTAGATACTACTGTATACCTTTTAAAAAGCACTTAATAGCTAACCTCCTTAAAAATTATAAAGATATATATAAAAGACTGCATGTACAACTCAGTCTAAACCTTCTTTGGGTAACTACAAACATGACGATTGCTCTTTTCCAGATTAGAACAAACTGAGGAGATAAACAATGAAAAGGTATAATTCTACTTATATTCCCCCCCCGCGCCCCGATTTAAAACATATGAGACTTTACATCCATTGCAAGTAATCCATATGAAAAGCAGGTTAATTATGAGTTTTCTCGTGCCAAAGAGGAAACTGGAATAAGGTAGGGATGAGGAGAAGGAAGCCATTTTGGTACCTGATATGATCGGGCTTTTTCCTGTCATGTGAAAAAACGGGGCAGGATTAAAACAAAAGGGAAAGGCAGTAAAAGAATGAAAACGCAAATGTGCAAAATAAGCAAAGGACTAGCATGATATGAAAATAAAGCAAGAATTAAAGGAACAAGCTTAAGCTTATAACCTAATAAAATAATTTAAAAAATACCTGCTGCATTTTGTCCACGTTAGATATAAAGGCATCTGTACAATTATCCCAACTCTTAGGAGTCTGAAACACTAATATTTCAGAAATATGCAAAATTTTTCTTTAAGTATTACAGTATAGAAAATTCTGGTAGTACTTAGTACTAGGGTGTAGCGCTACTGCTATTTTCTGTCTATGTCTGTCTCTGCCCCTCTGGCTGGGAAATTTACCAGGAGAGGCTTAAAATATCATTGTCCTAATTTTTGCAACCTAGAGAAAGTAATGTTGATTATTTTTACTTTACATTAATCAGAAACATATTTCTAAACAGACCATCTTAGTTGATCTTCCTAAATACAGTATTTTTAAAGTTCTTCATAATACTAAGAGGTTTAATAGCAAATACAATCATTAAATTTGTCATAGCTATAAAATATACACAGTACCTTTCCCTAATTTAATAAGCTGCTCTTAAAAAATTAAGGGAAATTATCACTATAGGTAAATCTATATAAACTTGAAACAAAAACTTTTCCTAAGTAAAGCAGGATTAAGAATTTCAAAGATAAAGTATTTTTCAGTCAATAAGCCTTTCTTCCACTTGCTAGTCCCCTTATCAACAAATGATAACAGAAACCCTAAGGTGACACATAACTTGAGTTTATCTTTATATATTCATTTCTTATTTTTAAAAAGTCAATTAAAAAACAGTATTTTTCAGCAGCGAATAGAATATTTTGCTTTAAGAAACTTAGTTGCATTTTCCAGTGAACAATGTCTGACATAGCATTTCAGCCAGTTCTACTAGCTTATTACTTACAATGTTAGTATTTACTTTTATTCCTTGTTCATTCATCTTTTCTTGATTTAACATGAAAAATGAAAGAGAAAAATATGGTACTAATAGTCCACCTAGCATTGGTTAAGCCTGAAGTGAAGCTGCCAGCATAAAAAGACCAGACAGGGAAAAATTAACTTCATAGATCTCACATGTTTCATCAGAAAAATATATATTATAGACATAAGTATCTCATGGGACAAGCACAAACTAGATATCTGAAATCAATCAGAAACAAGCTCAACAATCCATGTAAGAAAAAAATTTCACTCCTTATGCAATTTCAATTACACTACAGAAATTTTACCCCTTAAGTTAAATTTCAAGTTTTTAGAATGCTTTCAAGATATACTTAGATTTTATGAAGAAAAACATTACATTTTAAAACGAGCTGGGAATTACTGGTCACAGCCACATTTCTCTCAGGGAGGATGTCTTTTTAAAAGGCTGATTTTTAAAATTATTATATCCCACTTCAAAAAATTCATAGATACTGGCAAATTTCACCTTTTGATTAATACTTTGTTGTGACTAAAGGAAAACAATTATAAAATTAATCCACAATCTAGTATATATATATATATATATATATATATATATAATATACATACACACACGTAAAGTAGTGAGTAGAAAAACCGTTGTTTGAATTGCTGGTTCCTATATTTATAAATTTAAGGCCCAAATATCACAAATACAGAATCTTTTATTCAGAGGCTAGACTATATTAAATCAAACTGGATAGAGTACTGATTAAAGAAGTAGAACTTAATAGTCATAAATAGATCAAGAAAAATTATTAGCTGAATATTAGCTGAATTATTAGCTTCCTAAATTATATTTTGATAAGCATCATAAGTAATATAAATTCCAAATTGTTTTAACATGAAAGGAAAAAATTTAAGTTACATTTAGTAGATTACTTTCTTCTTCCATTTAGTTTCTGATCTATAACCAAAAAAATTAAGACTTTTTAAATAAGGTTGTGACTTTTTTTTATTTGTGAAGCGTTTTGTACAACGTTTATATGCTCCAATCCTTGTAAGTCTATTTTATTGATTTTTTCATCAAAATGTTATTTAAAGGCATATAAAATGAAATCAATTAGCTAGCCATAATTTTTAATAAGAATGCAAGTTTTTATTGTTTGGCCTTTAAGTTTTTAAAAATCATTTTAAACTAAATTTTTAATAATTGATACAGTTTTTTATAAGTCTACAGATTCCTTGAATTTACAAAGCAATTTTTAAAATAAAGTATTATGCCTCAGTTTTGCCACAGACCAGTTAGGTGTCTAGGTATACGTCTCCATTACTTTACTAAAAAATTAAGGTAGTGAACTACAGTCCATAACCCTAATCAATAACTACCATCTGTTTACATATAATTTGCCCCTCCTTAAAAAAAGCAATCTTAAGGTATTGCCTTTTTCACTTTGCAAATGGTAGGTAGCAAGTTTACAGCTGAGAATTTAACAATTATTCTCTATTGCTTTTAGTTACATTTTAATATTTATGCCAATAAATCATATTCATAAAACAAGTAAGAAAAACGAAAAGACTCAAGCTTAAGTCATTTTCTTCTACTGCTGTACATGGCAACACAAGTTTCCACTAACACTTACAGTGCTTCATTTTGAAGTCTGAGAGCATTTCTTACTGGAGAAGTCCAGGGAAGTTCATTTCTTCTTAACATAACAGTATAGTTTTTTATGGATTTATTGTATTTTCACTGGGTTAATTAAACTTTAAGTAGGTTGTTTTGAAATCTGAAGGTTAAAATTCAATTCTAACATTACCTCATGAATCCAAGCTGGCTAAAAAAATATTTATTATAAAAATCTGATAATAGCACTTTTTTAATTTTAAATTCCTACTCCGGCTGGGAAATTTACCAGTAGAGGTTTAAAATATCATTGTCCTAATTTGTACAACCTAGAGAAAGTAATGTTGATTTTTTTACTTCACAATAATCAGAAACATATTTCTAACCAGACCATCATAGTTGACTTCATAAATACATTATTTTTAAAGTTCTTCATAATACAAAGAGGTTTAACAGCAAATATAATCATTATTATTTCCAGTTTATATTCATTCTCAGGTATGGAAAAATTATTTCAAATAAAAAAATACCACATACTATTTTAACAGCAATATCAAATGCTAAGTAAAGCTAAATATATCACACTTGAAAACATCTATGAATTTTTTTCTATAAAACTTCTACACCAGGAAATAAATTTAAGTATACTGGAACCCAATTCAACATTTTAATATCCAAGCATAATTGCTTTGATTCAAATTGGTGAAAATGTACATACTAAACTAAACTTACCAAGAAAACTCTATTTTGTTAATGTCCACGTTTTAAAAACAAAACAATCTTCTCTATCATTAAAAGTGAATTCATATCCTGTTCAAGTAGTAAATAAAATGTACACACTCAACCAATAATATAATAATAGTAAATCAATTAGCTACAACCCAACACTATTCTAATTTAGCATAAAATTTTTTTTTGCATAAAGAGAAAGAAGCATCCTTGAATAAAAGGTTAGTCACTGTCATTCAGGATGATCCTAAAAAAACAATCTATTTTTTATGCCAAGGTTTCTAAAATCATGCTAGCATTACTTAGAAAATACAAAAAATGTACATGTTTTTCATTTAATAAGACATTTGCTGGTTTTATATTTTATAAAAAGCAGCTGAGCAAAGAAAATGCAACTCTTTTTGGTAGACATCAGTTTAGAACAAAGGCATGCCAGCGGTCATACACACTTGACATATAAAAACCCATATCCTAAAACTTCTTGTTAAAGTTACTACAAAGATCAGGATCATCTAGGTCAAAGATTCATATGTAAATATAATGTAAAAAATACATAAATGTCAGATCGTAGAGGAAACCAAATGAAAGAAAAGGCTTACTTGTATTAAACAACCACTATATTTATAATCAAATTTATAATCAAACCTACTTCATAACAAATATGGAAAGAAGCTAACATTAAAAACTTACCTATAGTAATGATTTAGTTATTACAGAACAAGTAAGTATCATAATAAAAATTTTCCTTGCTTGATCTTTGCTTAAATTTTAGAATTTAGAATTAATGTTGTCATATTTTTACTTGTTCCCCAGGGCCCTTTGGCTAGAAGGAAATCTTTTCTTCAATTAGATTCAAGATAGGTTCAGGAAGGTTTCCAGGAACTGACTTAAGAGAATCATGAAGGAAAGAGTTGCCAAATCATAGGGGCATCCAGAAAATTTAAGAAATGGAAAAATCAAGACTATCATTTGAAATATATTACCTGTTCCAAGTTTTGAAGGCATTGCTGGCTCGTTTGAACAGATATCCTTCCATAACAATGCCATTTGCAGTATCTACATTATATTCTAATTTAGAATCATCATTGGAGAAATCCTAGACAAAACAACAATAAAAAAAGTTCATATGATTTAGTAACATTTCCCAAACAACAAATTTATCCTAAAAATACAACAAAAATGGTAGATAAAAAGTTATATCAATAATATTCATACATGGGAAAGTCTAAATGATTAGTAATAAAAGAATGAATCAACATATTAACGTATTTCAATAATGGGTTATTATATACTAATGATGGTGATCACAAATATGATGACTTAAAAATACAGGTGATTATATAGAATATACTCTAAAAGAGAAAACCATATAAGTTGAAGATATACTATGATTAAAATATCGAAACAGTATGTATACAAATACATATTTATTCATACAAATAAATACAAAGAGACAATTACAATATAATACAGAAAATAACATTTTAAATGGTTTCGTTTTCTCCCAATATTTTATGGTGACATATATACTAATGCTTTTTTCAAAAAAAAGAATGTGGGCATATTTAAGACTACTTAAACCTACCATACGTCTCTATATTATTATGGAAATGATAAAGTAACAACTCTACTACTTGTAAGTTGAGAAATAAAGTAGCCTATAGTATTTTTCCCCGATAGTTTAGCAAAAGAACTATATGTTGAAGTGTGTCTGCAAACTACACTTTAGATAGGACTATGAAATTATTCATCACCTTTTTCTATCCTAATCACTCTAGTCTTCACTCAAGTGCAACTCAAACTTCACAAATCCTCCAAAGATTTATAATTTGAAATCAAGCATCCTATATTTAAAATATTTCCTGATGAGCTTCCAAAGCTAATCAACAAAATACAAGACTGGTACTATCCCCATTTTTATAACTTTAAAAATCCCTTTCAGGATATTTAAAATTACTTCTGGATAAATGATTGAATTTAGAATGCTATCCTATTTGAAGCAGCACACTTCCTATCTTGAGAAAGACGTTAGCAAAGGTTGGATGGCTACTACCCAGCAAACTGCTGGGATGAGAGAGTCCTGACACTGAAGGGAAAACTGAGAATTACTGAAAGGTCTTCCAAATTTAAGAGTTTACAATGACGGGAAAAGTAAATACATAAAATTCAGAACTTAAAGCTCTTCTGACATCTTTCAAAACCATGCAAAGATTGTAATCCAAAATAAACAAAGAAAACAAAATCTGTAAATGAACTGCTACTTTCCCTATTTTTCCTTTGGGAAAAGTCAGAAAAACTTCAATTTCATTATTAAAATTTATTTGAGACTTAATTACACAGACAGGATTAAGCCAGCAATAGATACATTTGAATTTGGAAACACTGTAAAGGTTTCATTTGAACAACAGCAGCAGTTCTTAAATAACCCCTATGCTACTTTAAACTTTTTCCTTGACAGAAACAGTGTATTTTAAGTACTTTTCTGATTTTCAAAAATATTTCTAGAGATAAATTAAGTTTTCAACTTAATTACCATTAATATCAATTAATATTTTGTAGGTATTTAAAATGTGATATAGTATATGGATTTAGAATGAAAACAACTAATAATGGTGGATACATACGTGTGTGTGTGTGTGTAGAACATTAGAATTAAAATATATTGATGAACAGACAAATTTGAAAGGAATACTCAAAAGCAAAAGCGGAAATTCTAAGCCAAAGAAGTAGACAGAGAAGGAAGTCAGCTTTCATCACACGGTTATTTGCCTAAATCAAGAGAACCTGATATCTAGTCTTGGGTCCAAAGATGAGAAGGCAAAACTCAAGGCTGGCCTAGAGGGAATCTGAAAGAAGCTTTTCCTTTGGAAACTAGATTACAATACAAGGACCATCATTTCCAGATTATGTTGGAATTCTAGTTAGCAAGATTACAAATAAAAAAGGATTGTGAATTGTAAAGAAAGAAATATTACTTGCAGATATAACTTGGTACACAGAATATCCAAAAAAATAAAGTAGAACTAAGGAGAGGTGAATAAGATTATTGTAACAACCAATACAGAAAAAAAAAATTTTTTTAATATATAACAAAAGTAAATAGTGGGGGATGGTAACATCCTAAATAACATTTATAACATTTATACTAAAATTTGCAATACAAGAATCTAGGGATAAATTTAACAAAAGAGTCGAAGACACCAGGGAAAATTTAAATAAACAGAAAAATAAGTCAAGTTCATGGATTGGAAGACACTATAAAATAAGGATATGAATTCTTCCCTGAGTTGATTCATAGAATCAATGCACTCAATCAAAATCCCAAAAGCAATTTTTATGGAACCTGAAAAAAAAAAATCCTAAAGTCTACATGGAAATGAATAGTCAATTTACTTTTGAAAAAGATATTTACTTTTTTGGCTATCCTAATATACTATAAAGCTGAAATAATTAAGACAGCAAAGAATTGACACAAGTAAGACAAGAAATGAATTTTATAGAGAGCTTCAAACAAATCTCTCATGTATGGAAATGATATACCAAAAAGTAGTTGGAAAAGAAACTTTTTAATAACTGATTTTGGATCAACCAGCTACCAGTATTAGAGCATTTGGATCTCTACCTCACACCAAGTAAAAACCCAATCATAAAAGGCATAATCATAAAAAGCAAATCTGTAAAAACTTACAAAGATTATAGTGGAGATACAGCTTCATGACTTGAGAAAGAACTTACTAGACAAAACAAAGTGCTAAACATAAAACACTAAGAAAATACTGAAAATTTAAAACATGTAACTTCAAAAGAGGGCTTATAAACAGAACATATAAAGAATTTGTTCAACAGGTAAGCAACTTGACAGAAGAAATGGGAAGACAACTACACATATCACAATCAGAATATGCAAATAACCAATAGACAAAGGGGAAAGTACTCGAGCTCATCAGCAAATAAAGTGCAAATTAAAAACACTGACTGGATCTGTCTGTCTGTCTCTCTATTTTTTTTTGTTTGTTTACCTGTAATGCAGCCTTTTGTCAGCATTTAAGGGCAAAAAAAGGTAAGTATTCATAATGAGCAAAACAAGCATTACTTCTATAAAGGAAAATAGTTGATTATTATTTTAAGTCAAATAAATAAATCTTAGATGTAATAATTTATCACTTTTGGACATATGGTACAATACCAAGCTGTGTATACAATAGGAAGGATAATAAAAAATGTATAATAATATTCATTAAGTAATTCAGTTTGGGTAAATATTCATGTTTCCATAAAACCATGATCTCTCATTTAAATTATAAGTAACTGGTCCCAAGTTTCAACTATTTTTTCATACTAATATCATTAAAACAAGATATACAGCCAAAAGTGATTTTACTATTGAACAAAACATGAAATTATTCTTTCTTGACTGAAACAGAAGCAACTAATTTAAACAGGTCTGTTAGAAAATTTTCTTTTTAAGAACATTTCTCTTAGAGTATTAGTAACTTACCACCAATGAAATTTACCTTAACTTTAGTACTGATTTCATATCCACTTTTTCCCACTCATATCCTATGCCAGATGTAGTTTAATGACATTAATTGATCTGACTGCTCAATATCAGTCAGCATTCTTAATGCAATAATAGGTATTTTGTCAAAAACTATCACACTGAACTCCTTTTATTTATAGGTTACTACACAAAAAATATCACTAACTATATTAAGACAAAATGTTATTAGGATGAGTACCAGGTATATCAAATTCAAAAGACACAGAAATAAAAACTATTTCATGTTAAGTTTTTATTTGTTAAAGCACGTTTTCAAATATTACTTTAGCTAGGCTTCTCAAATCAATAAGAAATGCAAATGAAATATCACTATCTCATGTGTGTGAGAGTGCTGTCTCAGAGTGAAGATGCTGAAAAGTCACTAACATCAGATACACACACTGATACTGAAGTGTTCTTCCAACCCCTCCTTGCCTTTTCTCACACACAGCCCACAGAAAACTCGAACTGATAGTAATAAACTTAAACTACGAACAGTGATTTAAATCCTAAGCAAGGGTCACTTCTTAGTTAAGCTCCTAAACAATGTGAATAACCCTAAGAGATAAAAAAGAATAAATGTCTGAACATCAGAAAACATTTTACTTTTCACAAAAAAAGGAGACTTTACACAATTATTAAAACTCAAGGGATTAGCTGCAATACAATTTTATCTTGCTAAAACAAACAATTGTGCAAAATGGGTATAAATCTCCCTTAATTTTTTCCCTCAAGTACCTTTTGCTGAATGGTAGAATGTTTTTGCTCCATCTCTCTTTTCTCCTTTGCTGCATCCACAACCAATCGATCCAACTATAATGGGGTAAAGGAAAAATTATACAGATTTAAACTTTAAAAAAAAAGTTATGATTATCTTTGTAAAACCTATTTCCAAATGGCAAATTAAATTTATTTTAAGTGCATTTTGGCTACAGTTTAAAATGAAGTTCTTTTCTTCCATCCTTGTATCAAATTCTCTTTATAAAGCTCTATAACATCTTTAGGAAAAATATTTCCAAGGACAGTCATGGGACCCAGTAAATGTGACAGGAGGCTTTGTCAAAGGCACAGCAGTGATTAACAGGTCACTCTTTGCTTAGGGTACCTGACCCACTCAGTAATTCTAGTAGTCAAAATCAAAGATAGGAGAAATTCAGAGTGGTGGGTTTTGTCCTCCCAAATAATAAAAAGTAGCAGCGAGGCTAGTTCTCGCAAGTTCAAGGTGACATGTTTTCAAGTTGACTTCCTAATGTCATAATCAAATCTAAAAAAAAATAATTCACCAGAATCAAGAGAGAAAGCTAAGTAACAACAGTAAAGGTGATAATAATAATAATAATAATAATAATAATAATAATAATAATAATAATAATAATAACAAAACAGCAATCACTTGTAAGACCAGGGTACAATGCTAGGGTTTTTCCAAGATATGAAAAAAATTTAGATCTGCAGATAGAGGAATGGAAATAGAGGATAAAGAAAATGTGGTGCGTGCACATATACATACACAGTGGAATATCATTCAATAAACTCCAGATACAGAGACTAAACAGATGGGAGGTTGCTAGAGGTAAAGGTAGAGGGTGGGAAAAAATGAGTGGTGGTCAAAAAATTTATTTTACTTATTTATTTTTAGATGGAACCAAATTTATTATTGAATATACCCAGTTTGAAATTAGCTCAAATAAGTTAGTTTGTAATTAACAGATGTTATATAGATACATGTAACATGATATATGCATAATACAAGGCATATCTAATACATATAAACACAACATATGTATCTCCCACAAGACCTATTGTTGAGTTTAGAATAGATTTCCCACTTTTCTACATAGTGCATGTAAGAATCTTAACATTTGGAATAACATATTTTTTGAGATTTTTCTGTGTTCTTTACAAAAAGAAGTTCATCTCACTGAACTTTTATGCCTGATCAGAGCAGACAGCCTGTTTAGGAGATTACAAACCAAGGAAGATATAAAATTTCAACTATAAAATAAGTAAGTCATGATAATATAACCCACAACATGTTAACTATAATATAACCCCCACAGCATGCTAATTATAACTATATAAACTACAGTTTATATAGCATATATAAAGGCTGCTGAAAGAATAAATTTTGAAAGTTCTCACCACAAGAAAAAAAATTTGTAGCTATATGTGACAATGGATGATAAATAATTTATGGTGGTCATTTCACAGTATGTACAAGTATCAAATCTTTATGTTATGCACCTGAAATTAACATAACACTATGTGGCAATTATACCTCAAAAAAAATTATACCTCAATATATAATATATAATAATAAAAAAGCACAGTACAACATTACCTGTGCACCAAGATCCTTCATATAGGGCCCAAGTTCACTAAATAGATCATATCCTTGGTGAAAAAAGGCCAAATGGGCATACATAAAGGATAACATCTAATAAAAGAAAAAAGATGAGCATGTTAAAATCAATTTTTATTAATATCCTCAAATTTTTAGAAACTTTAGTCCTACCCGGTGTTCCAGCTTTGTTTTGGTTATTTTGGGGGGTAATATTATTTTACAATATTGTATACAATTTAGAGGAGCAGGTTCATACCTCTTCAGATGTATTTTACTATATCATACCCACTGCTATAGCATCTAAGATAGCAAAAAGAGGGTGGGGGGGTTACCCAAAGGACTTTGTTAGCAAACTAATAATTTAAAATTATTCTACCACAGACCAATACATCAAACCTATCTAAATTAAACTGGGTCATTTTCATAAAGAATATTTCAGAAATACAGTCTCATATTTACAAATGAGGATAAAGTTCATTTAAAAGAAATTTCAAACTGGTTCAATATCTTATTAATGCCCAAATTTTTAGCTGCTTGTCTATATCTGGATGTTCAAATTTTATACAGTGTTAATTCAAAGAATCAGATTTTGAAAAGCTTTAATATTCATCCCCAAAACCTAAAAATGTCATTAATGGGTTGAGAGTTTTTCCAAGTTTTCCTAAATTTCATCTATGCATGAAAGAGAAATCACCCTTATTTTTAATTTGTTTTTTACAAGGGAAGAAATTAAATGATTAAGTTACAATACTGAAAGAAATTTCCAAATAAATACCCATGTTATACTTAGCAAGAAGAGGTATCTGTTTAAATCTCTGAAAACTCTAAAATGGTGTTAAGGTCCTCAGCACTCAAGAATTCCTCAAAATAAATTTTAAGAGAAAATTAAGTAAAATCTAATTAAATAAGACACAAAAAGAGAAATCAACAATGTTCACTAAAAGCTTATTCTGGCATTAGATAACAGTGGTTTTCAACACTTTGTGAAAATAATTTTTAAAAATAATTTTTAAAAAGAAAGAACTAGGCTTGCATAAAAATGTGAAATAAGTCTGTACATCAAAACATATAATAAATATTTTTTAAAAACTACAAATTAGGAAAATATATATGACAAAGGATTAGTGATCTTAATACACATGGTACAAGTCTTAAAAATGAACACAAGAGACAAAGAACAAAAACAGGGAAACAGTGGACCAAAAGAAAAAGTAGAGAAAAGCAAACATTCAAATTCATCTATATTTTAAAAAAAAATGTAAAAATGAACAATGGGATCACATTTTCTACCTGCCAAATTGTGGAGTGAAAAAACTCATTGCCAGTATAGATATAACATGGGGAAATGTTCACTCTCATACACTGTTAGTGGAAATGTGTAATGTTTGTAATATGGTATTTTTTTAATTCTAATAAAAGTTTAAGTTTTGTCTAAGTAATCTCTTGCTGAATCTATGCTAAGAAAATAATCATACTATTCATTAGGATAATTGCTATAATGTTATGCTTTAATATAAAAAACATGGAAATTACTTAACTATTTATTTATTGGGCAAACTTACGGTTTACTGGAGAGTAACTTGACATGAAAACTCTATTCAATGCTACCAGTTGGTTTTGAATTACCAATGAAATAACAATAGTTGAAAGAAAATGAAAACAAAATTGAGCAATCAGGCCTGGCATGGTGGTGCATGCCTGTAAGTGGCAGCCTAGGAGGCCACGGCTGGGGGCTTCCTACCAGGGAACCACTAGGGATCGTGGTTTGAGTCTCGCTGGGGGGCACGTAGCGAGCCCTAATCCCAAAATAAAAAATAGCTGGGCCTGGTAGTGCATGCCTGTAATCCCAGCTACCTGGGAAACAGAGGCTGGGGACTCTTTGAGTCCAAGGTACCCTGGGCAACATGAGCCTGTGGTTCCACAGGCAAAAATAGCGAGACCTAGACCTAGTTTCAAAAAAACAAAACAAAACAAAACTGATCAATCATGAAAATTATTATCTCCCCATCTATAAATAAAGTCTTGAAATACAGCTCTTCACTTATAAATTATCTATGGCTCTCTCTTTACAACAGTACAACTGAGTAGTTGGAACAATAACCATATGGGCCACAAAACCCAACACATATATTATTTCTTCCTTTAAAAAAAAAATTATGACCATTTCTAAAGTATACTCACATGGTAGCATTGTACAGGCCACTAAATAAATAATATGTAATCATATATGGTGGCCCTACTGTGTATTAGTTAAAAAAAAAATTACAAAACAGTATGTATGAATGATTTCTATTGTCTTAAAAAAATGCAAGTCTGCAATTTGAAAAGGTACATATACATGTTAAGCATACACACATGCAAACACACAGAGAAGTAAAAAGACAAAAGATGTACCAAATATTAACAGAGGTTCTGTTCTCTCTGGTAGTAGGAGTATTTTTCTGTCTCCATACATTTTAGCTTCTAATTCTGTACAATTTACATACATTATTCTCAATTTGGAAAAGGAGGTGGAAGTGAACAGAAAATACAATGAACTTATCTGATAAGAAATAACATAAATACAGACAGGCTTTAGGTACAAGCTCGGAGGGGAGCAGTATCAAAAGCAAGTTAAGCATATGCTTTCAGAAACAAAAACTTCAATGAAAAAATACAGAGAGAAGAAACTATTTTCAAGATTCTCAAAATATGAGTGAAATACCATTTCAGTACCATCTCCTGTTCACTTCCTTGTAATGTTAAGCCCAAAAAATAGGCCAATTTAAAAACACACATACACAGAGTCACTTAGGTATAGAGGCAGAGGAAAAAACATAAAATGAGCCTCATATTTCATCCCATTTGTTTTCTAATTGTACACCAAAAACCAAACAAAAAAGTTGATAGATCTTCAACAACCCTAGTGAAAAATATGATCAACTGATACTATTTTTGTATACTATCAATCTCAAATAAATGTATGAAATGTATTAAACATTGCTTTAAGGAGTTCTATTATATGTGATACATATTAACACAAGAGACAAAGTGGTTAAGCAACACATAAGAATCACAAATAAAGGTCAGTAAGAAGATTATGAACCTAGGCTAGATAAGTATATATATATATATATATATATATATATATATATATATATATATACTTATAAATATACTTACACATACCACATACACATATACATACACTATATATGACGCTGCTTTAAACAAATTCATACATTTAGTTTCATATTAAAATATTTAAAACATTTAAATAAATATCTTACTGATTTTAGAATTTCTGATCTCCTTTTTGATTGAAGGACATTAATCTGAGGAAAAATATACTTAGTTAATCACCATGCATTATTTTAAAAACTAATCAAAATCTATAGTGCAAAAGTGCACAAATTAGTTATCCAATGGCTGAAACTTTTCCAAAACAGTAAGTTCAAGATTTTCATCCTTTAACCTGATTTTTGCAACATTCAGTTAAGACAAACATACCAACAAATATCTCACCCACTTCTGAGTTCAAAGAAAAACTGTTTAAATTATAATACTTTAGTGATAAAACTATCACTTTGAAAGACATTTGAATTTCTTCAGATTCCATCATATTCCTACCCTCATCTATCATCAAGACCCTTCAACAACGTATATCCTAAATGCAAATTCTTATCATTTTCCCCACTACCTCTAAATGTTATCATAGCTTTTCTAGAGAGTTGCAAAAATTGATAAGCTAGTCTGTTTGTACATTTGACACCTTGCAATCTACTCACCACACAGCAACCAACCAACACGCTCATTTTAAAACGTAAATATAGTTAAATTATCTCTGGTTTAAAACCTGGTAACTTTCTCCACTACCTTCAAAGTCCATGTGGCCCATCATGTCCACCTCTCCAAGCAAGTCTTTTTTTTTTTTTTTGAGACTAGGTCTCACTATTTTTGCCTGTGGAACCGCAGGCTCATGTTGCCCAGGGTACCACAGACTCAAGCAATCCCCAGCCTCAGCTTCCCAGGTAGCTGGGATTACAGGCGTGCGCCACCACACCCAGCTATTTTTTGGAACCAGGTCTCGCTGCGGGCCCCAGGCGGGACTCGAACCACGATCCCTAGCCCTGGCCGCTTCATAAACTGAAGCTTACAGGCACAAGCCACCATGCCCAGCCCTCCAAGCAAGTTTTCTACTCAATCTTCTTTTTGTAATCCAATCATAACCCAAGATTGTCCCCACCACAATGTCTTTAAAACTGGTGGTTCTTATATTTTGTCTGCATGTCA